>JARFJB010001973.1:210000-217500 GCA_036346205.1 Vesta saturnalis
GACAACAAGACACAAGAAAAGAACAAACAAGACAAACAAGAACAAACACAAGGAACAAGACAAACAAGACACAAGACACAAGACACAAGACAAGACACAAGACACACAGACACAAACAAGACAAGACACAAGACACAAGACACAAAGACACACAGACACAAGACACAAACAAGACAAAGACAAGACAAACAAGAAAAAACAACAACAACACAGACAAAGAACACAAGACACAAGACAAACAAGACAAACACAGACACACAAGACAACAAGACACAAACAAGACACAAGAACAAGACACACAAGAACAAAGACAAGAACAAAAACAAGACAAAGACAAAGAACACAAAGACAAAGACACAAGACAACAAGACAAAGACAAACAAGACAAACAAGACAAAGACACAAGACACAAAGACAAAGACAAAAAACAAGACAAAAGAAAAAGAACAAGACAAAGACACAAGACAAGACACAAGACAAGACAAAAAGACAAAAAACAAAAAAGAAAAAGACAAAAGACAAAGACAACACAAACAAAGAACAAGACAACAAGACACAAACAAGACAAACAACACACACAGACACAAGACACAAACACAAGACACACAACAACAAACAAGACAACAACACAAGACAACAAGACAAACACAAGAAAAACAAGAACACAAGACAACAAACAAGACAAAAACAAGAACAAACACAAAACAAGACAACAAGACAAACAAGACACAAGACACACAAACAAGACACAAACACAAAGACAAACAAGACACACAAGACAAACAAAGACAACAAACAAAGAAAAACACAAAGACAAAACAAGACACAAGAACAAGACAAAACACAAACACAAGACACACAAGACAAACAGACACAACAAGACACAAACACAAACAAAGACAACAAGACACACAGACACAAACACAAGACACACAAGACAACAAACAACAAACACAAGACAACACAGAACAAGACAAGACAAAACAAGACAAAACAAAGACAAAAAGACACAAACAAAGACAAAACAAGACAAAACAAAGACAAAGACAAAAGAAAAAGAACAAACAAAGACAACAAGAACACAAGACAACAAGACACAAACACAAGACAAACAAAGAACAAAACAAAGACAAAGACAAAAGAACACAAGACAACAAGAAACAAACAAAGAAAAAGAAAACAAGACAAAAGAAAAAAAAAGACAAAGACAAGACACAAAACACAAGACACACAGACACACAACACACAGACACAACAACACACAGACACACAAACACAAGACACACAAGACACAAGACAACACAGACACAAACAAGACACAAACACAAACACAAGACACACAAGACAAACAAGACAAACACAGACAAACACAAGACAAACACAGACAAACAAGACACAAGACACAAACACAAGACACAAACAAGAACACAAACAAGACAAACAAAGACAAAACAAGACAAAAAACACAAGACAAACAAAGACAAACAAGACAAACAAGACAAACAAAGACACAAGACAAACACAAGAACAAACAAGAACAAACAAGACAAACACAAGACACAACAACAACACAGACACACAGACACACAGACACACAGACACAACAACAACACACAACACAGACACAACACAACAAACACACAGACAAACACAAGACACAAGACACAAACACACAGAACAACACACAGACACACAGACACAAACAAGACACAAAACAAGACACAAGACAAACAAGACAAACAAGACAACAAGACAAACACAAGAACACAACACAAGAACACAACACAGACACAAACACAGACACAAGACAAACACAAGAACAAACACAGACAAAGACACAAACAAGACAAACAACAGACACAAGACAAACAAGACACAAGACACAAACAAGACAACAAACACAAGACAAACACACAGACAAACACAACACAACACAGACACACAGACACAAGACACACAACACAAGACAACAGACACAAACACAAGACACAAGACACAAGAACACAGACACAGACACACAAACACAGACACAACACAGAACACAGACACACAGACACAAGACAAACAGACACACAACACAAACACAAGACACACAGACACACAAGACACAAGACACAAAGACAAACACAAGACACAAACAAGACACAAACAAGACACAACAAGACAAACACAGACACAAGACACAAACAAGACACAAGACAAAGACAAACACAGACACAAACAAGACACAAGAACAAACAAGACAAACAAGACACAAGACAAAGACAAACAAACAAGACAAAACAGAACAAACAAGACAACAGACAAACAACAGACACAAACAAGACACAAGACACACAAGACACAACACAAGAACAACACAACACACAGACACAGACACAAGAACAAGACAAACACACAGACACAAGACACAAGACAAGACAAAGACAACAAAGACAAAAGACACAAGACAAGACACAACAGACAAACACAGACACAAACAAAGACAAAGACACAAGACACACAGACACAGACACAAGACACAACAACAACACAGACACACAGACACAAACACAGACACACAGACACACAGACACAACAAGAACAGACACACAGACAAAAGACACAAACAAGACACAAGACAAACAAGACAAGACACAAGACACAAACAAGACAAGAAACAACACAGACACAGACAAACACAAGACAAACAAGACACAAGACACAGACACAAGACACAGACACACAGACACAAGACACACAGACACACAGACAAACAAGACACACAGACACAGACACAAACACAAGACACAACACAGAAAGAACAAACACAGAACACAGACACAAACACAGAACAACACAGACACAAGAACACACAGACACAAGACAACAGACACAAACAAGACACAAGACACAAGACACAAGACACAAACAAGACACAAGACACAAGACAAACAAGACACAGAACACAGACACAGACACAAGACACAACACAAACAGAACAAGACAACAGACACAAACACAAGACACAGACAACAGAACAACACAAACACAGACACAAACACAGACACAGACACACAGACAACACAAGACACAAGAACAACACAGACACACAGACACAAGACACAACAAACACAGACACACAGAACACAGACACACAGACACACAGACACACAGACACACAGACACACAGACACAGACACACAGACACACAGACAACAGACAAACACAACACACACAAGACACAAGACACACAGACACACAGCACAAGACAAACACAAGACACAAGACAACAGACAAGACACACAGACACAAACAAGACACAAGAAAAAGACACAAGACACAAAAGACACAAGACACAAGACACAAACAAGACACAAGACACAACACAAGACACAAACAAGACACAAGACACAACAAGACACAAACAAGACACACAGACAAGACACAACAGACACAAGACACAGAACACAGACACACAGAACAAACAAGACACAACACAACAGACAACACACAACACACAGACACACAGAACACAGACACACAGACACAAGACACAAGACACAAGACACACAGACACAACACAAGACAAACAAGACACAAACACACAGACAAACAAGACACAGACACAAGACACAAGACAAGACACAAGACACAAAGACAACAGAACAAGACAACAGACACAAGACAAGACACAAGACAAACAAAAAGACAAACAAGACAAGACACAAGACACAAACAAGACACAAGACAAGACAACAGACACAAGACAAGACACAAGACACAAACAAGACAAAAGAACAAACACAGACAAAGACAAGAACAAACACAGACACAAGACACACAACACACAGACACAGAACACACAGACACACAGACACAAGACACAAACACAGACACAAACAAGACACAAGACAAAGACACAACAACACAAACAGACAAACAAGACACAAGACACAAACAAGACACACAGACACAGACAACACAAGACACAGAACACAGACAAGACACACAGACACAACACAAGACACAAGACAAACACAGACACAACAAGACACAAACAAGACACAAGACAAACAAAACAAGACACAAGACACAAGACACAAGACAAGACACAAGACACAACAAAGACACAAGACACAAGACACAAGACACAAGACACAAGACACAAAAGACACAAACAAGACACACAGACAAGACACAACAACACACACACAACACACAACACACAACACACAAACACACAACACACAACACACAACAACACAACACAACAACACACAACACAAACAAGAAAGACAAACAAGAACAAGACAAGACAAAGACAAAGACAAAAAGACACAAGACAAGACACAGAACAAGACAAGACAAACAAAGACACAACAAGACAACAAAACAGACACAAGACAAACAAGACAAACAAGACAAACAAACAAGACACAAGACAAAACAAACAAGAACAAACACAGACACAAGACAAACACAAACAAGACAAGACAACAAGACACAAACAAGACACACAGACACAAGACACAACAAGACACACAGACACAGACACAGACACAACAAGACAAACACAAGAAACAGACACACAGACACACAGACACAAGACACAAGACAAGACACAAGAACAAGACAAACAAGACAAAGAACAAACACACAGACACAAGACACAAGACACAAGACACAAGACACAAGACAAGACAAACAAGAAAACAAGACACAAGAACAAGACAAAACAAAGAACAAGACACAAGACAAAGACACACAACACAGACACAAACAAGACAAACAACAACACAGACACAAACAGACACACAGACAAACACACAAGACAAGACACACAGACACAAGACAAACACAGACACAAGACACACAGACACAAACAAGACACAAGACAAACACAGACACACAGACAAAACAGACACACAGAACACAGACACAGACACACAGACACACAGACACACAGACACAGACACACAGACACACGAAACAACACACACAGAACAACACAGACACAAGAACACAGACAAGACACAAGACAAACAAGACACAAGACACAAGACAAGACACAAGAACAAGACAAGGACACAAACACAAGACAACAGACAAACAAGACACAAACAAGACAAAACACAGACAAACAAGACACAAACAAGACACAAACAAGACAAGACAAACAAGACAAAAGACACAAACAAGACAAACAAGACAAGACAACAGACAACAGACAAACAAGAACAAGACACAAACAAGACACAAGAAAACAAAAGACAAGAACACAGACACAAGACAACACAAGACAAACACAGACACACAGACACAAGACACACAGACACAAGACACACAGACACAAGACACAAGACACACAGACAACAGACACACAGACACACAGACACAAACACAAGACACAAGAACACAGACACACAGACACAACAACAAACAGACACAGACACAGACACAAGAACAGACAAGACAAGACACAACACACAACACACAACACAAGACACAACACAAGACACAACAAGACACAAACAAGACACAAGACACACAGACAAACACAAGACAACAAACAGACACAGACACAAGACAAAGACAAAGACAAACAAGACACAAGACAAAAAGACACAGACAACAAACAAACAAGACACAACAAACAAGACAACAAACACAGACACAAGACACAAGACAAACAAGACAAACAAACACAAACACAGACACAACACACAGACACAGACACACAGACACACAGAACAAACACAGACACAAGACACAAACACAGACACACAACAACACAACACACAACACAACACAACACACACAACACACAACAACACAACACACAACACACAACACACAACACAACACACAACACACAACACACAACACACACAGGACAACACAGGAACACACAGGACACAACAACACACAGGACACACACACAGACACACAAGACACACACAGGACACACACAGGAACACAGACACACAGGACACACAGGAACACACAGGACACACGGACACACAACACACAAGGACACAGGACACACGGACAACACAGGACACACGGACACACGGACACACGGACACAAGACAGGAACACACAGGACACACAACACACACAGGACACACGGACACACGGACACACAACACACACAGGACACAGGACACACACACACACGGACACACGGACACACGACACACGGACACAGGACACACAGGACACACGGACACAGGACACAGGACACACGGACACACACAGGACACAGGACACACAACACACACAGGACACACGGACACACGGACACACACAACAAGGACAGGACACAGGACACACGGACACACACACACAGGACACACGGACACACAACACAGGAACACACAGGACACACGGACACACAGGACAACGGACACGACACACGGACACACACAGGACAACGGACACACACACACAGGACACACGGACACACGGACAACGGACACAGGACACACGGACACACGGACACAGGACACACGGACACAACACACAGGACACAGGACACACACAGGACACAGGACACACGGACACACGGACACACGGACACACGGACACGGACACACGGACACACACAGGACACACACACAGGAACACACACAGGACACACGGACACAGGACACACGGACACAGGACACACGGACACAGGACACAGGACACACGGACACACGGACACAGGACACAGGAACACAGACACACAACACACAGGACACAGGACACAGGACACACAACAGGAACACACAGGACACACACACGGACACGGACACACGGACACACGGACACAGACACACAGACACACAGGACACACGGACACACGGACACACGGACACGGACACAGGACACACGGACACAGGACACACGGACACAACAGGACACACAACACACGGACACACGGACACACGGACACAGGACACACGGAACACACGGACACACAGACACACGGACACACACAGGACACAGGACACACGGACACACGGACACACAACACACAGGACACACGGACACACGGACACACGGACACACGGACACACGGACACACGGACACAGGACACACGGACACACACACAGGACACACGGACACACACACACACAGGACACAACAGGAACACACAGGACACACGGACACACGGACACACGGACACACGGACAACAGGACACACGGACACAGGACACAGGACACACAACACAGACAGACACACGACAACACACAGACAACACACAGACACAGACACACGGACACACGAACACGACAAGACACACGACACAGACACAGACACACAGAACACAGACAAGACACAGACACACAACCACAAACACACACACAACACACACACACACACACACACACACAACACACACACACACACACACAACACAACACAAACACAAACAAGACACAGACACAAACAAAGGACAAAGACACAAGACAAACAAGACAAACAAGACACAAGACACAAGACACAAGGACAACGGACAAACACACGGACA
>JARFJB010001973.1:225000-265000 GCA_036346205.1 Vesta saturnalis
TAACATAATCTAAGAATATGTATTAGGTATTTACGTTCCTACACTCGCGTAGTTATTTTGTTCAACTTCTTTATAATTTATAGTTTCTTCTTCCATTTTGACATTTTGTATTGAATTTGAAAAACCGGTAAAGAATTTTGAAGTGTTCAAATTGTTGTTACAGTTATTTATCAATTTTCTTATTGAGACTTTTTTGGTGTTTTTAATTGTGTACACTAGTTATCGTTATATTGTCTGTAAGAGAAATGGAAGATTTAATTGAAATGTTAGACGAGTTTGATGATGAAGATTTTGATATGGTTATGTTACCAAAAAGACATAGAATTAGAAGGACCAGAATTGATCACTTCCAAAAATGGGACGAGACCGATTTCTTCAACAGATTTAGAATCTATAAAATAACAGCAAACTTAGTTCTTCATAAAATAAGAGATGCTATAAAAACAAAAACATTAAAAAATCGTGCTTTGACACCAGAAGTGATGTTCCTAGTAACATTAGGATTTTATGCATCGGGTAGCTTGCTCATTAATATCAGTAATCACAGTAGAATGCATTTATCGACCACCAGTAAGGTAGTTTCTAGAGCCCTTGCTCAGCTTTCCTCTGAATTTATTTTCATGAGATCCGGAAGAAAGTAAAAAAGTAAAACATGGATTTTATTTAAAGGGTCGTTTCCCAAATTATGTTGGTGCAATTGATTGTACTCATGTAAAAATACAATCACCCGGATGAGAAAATGCTGAAACGTTTCGAAATCGGAAAGGGGTTTTCTCTATTAATGTTCAAACAGTGTGCGATTCGAATTTATTATTAAGGGACATAGTGGCCAGATGGCCAGGTTCCTCACATGATTCCCATATATTTAATTCTTCATGAATAAAAAACGCGATTTGAAGTAGGTGAGTTCGGAACAGCTGTTCTTGTAGGTGACAGTGGCTATGCTACGAAAACATTCCTTATAACCCATTTAAATAACCTTATTACTGATGCTGAACTGCTTTTCCAAGAAGCAATAACAAGAACAAGGAATCCAGTTGAACGATCGTATGGTGTTAGGAAGCGCAGGTTCCCCATTTTAGTAGCTAGTATTAGGCTCAAACTGGATAGAATTGAAAGTATCATAGTTGCCACTGCTGTCCTCCATAATATAGCGTGCATGAAACATGAAAGTGTTCCCCCAGTTATAGAAGAACAATTAAGAGCAATAGATCATGTTCATAACACACAAATACAATTAAATAATGAAATATTAAACTCGCAGAACGCCATTACATGCAATCATTTAATTCAAGAGTACTTTCAAAATATGTTGTTAAATCAGTGAAATATTAAAGATGTTGAAAACTGGGTAGGCTTATCCAATTTTTGAGACGAGAATTACAATACTTTCCTTACCTACGGTCACATGGGTAAGCAAAGTAAAAATAATTGTTAATGAAGATATTACAAACTTGTTTATTAAAAATGTATAAAATAATTATAATAAAAACAATTAATTCTTTCTACAACTTTAGCTGTTTCTTTTTTATTTCCACTTCTAATTCCTTATTTTCTAATTCTACCTTCAAAATTTTCATTTGCAAGCGATGCTCATCCTGCATATTTTTCATTCGAAGTTCATGTTCAATGCTTTGAATTTTTAACTGCTCTTCTACAGCTTGCTTATCCAATTGCAACAGTTCTTGTTTCTCCTGCGATACATTATGTGTTTTTTCCCAACTGTATCGTCCAGTGAAACCTTTCTGACGTTCTTGACCCTCAGTGGAGTAGAAGGGGGCTCTCTCTACTGGTTGACATTAAAATGTTGATCATAGTTCAATTTTGTTTTACATTTAACTGAACCATCAGGACGGTCTGTCACTTGAGGAATAGAAGGTACACTGGAGTCATTCAAATCTTCATATAGGCGTACTGTAATTTTCGTACGAACAATTATGACATCGCTACATTGCATTAAAAAAATTTGTTGCGTCAGATACATTTTCTGCAGTACTTATTTCAATAATGTTATAAGAATCAAATTCCAAATGCATTCATTCAACCTGAACCGCACCTAATAACTCCTTGGTACGTACATCAGTATTTGTAATGAAACCTGATTGAGAATGGCCCCTGCAGTACCAATCACATATTTTTTTCTTCAGAAAATTTCTTTTGAAATTTTTTAATATTGCCATATTTACCTTCAAGGGTCTATATCGATATACGAGCCACATAATTTCAAAAATTCTTATTTAGAGGAACGTACATGGGAGCGTTCTAAATACGATTAAATAAAAAAATTTGCGGATGATTCATATTTGATACATAAAAATAGAAAATAAAATTGCTTTGTATCAAGCTATTTTGTAAACAATTATAATATGCGAAATCTCCTCTCCTCGCATATGACCGTATGCAGTGGTGCCACACCTTCTTTATAATAAGTTCATTACCAAAAAAAAACAAGATTGTAAAAACAAAAACAGTTGTATATGTCAACAGTTTAAAACTGAATGAAATAATTTTAATTATAATTTTATTAGCGTATAAAAAGAAAAAAACTAAAATATACTTTAACCTATCTGACTCACCCTGACATCCCTTTCGCGACAGTTATCCTTAGCGATTGTGCATTCGCAACGAAATAAAATGGATATAAGAAAGGAAAACTAAAATCTACTCCAACCTATCTGACTCACCCCGACACCCTTTTCGCGACAGATCCCTTAGCGATTGCACATTAGCAACGAAATAAAAATAGAAATAAGAAAGAAATAAAAAAGAAAACTAAAATCTACTCTAACCTACCTGACTCACCCTGATATCCTTTTCGCGACAGTTACCCCTTAGTGATTGCACATTCGCAACGAAATAAAAATAGAAATAAGAAAGAAATAAAAAAGAAAACTAAAATCTACTCTAACCTATCTGACTCACCCCGACATCCTTTCCTTTCCTTTACTTTTTATCCATATTTAATATAAAAAAATGTAAATTTGAAACAGTCAATTGCGTCAATTGCAATGCTGTTAATACAGCATTGCCAAACGTAATACAAACTTGAATATTAGCACGACGAACATGTGCGAATCCTCTTCCCGGCCTGTAACACAGATCAGATCAATGAATAATATCTATACTTATCAGCTTAATATCGCTATCGCTACAATATGTTACCAAGATATGTGAACAAAAAAAAATTTTAATTCAAAGTTGCTGTGAAAAATTGGAGTATTGCATATGTTATTTCATATATTTATATAAAATCAAACAGTTTTACTGATAAATATAATACACGCCATTAATTTTTCTTCCACTTCTTGCCACCGTTTGCAACAAGTATGAGCGAAATAGAATGTTACACGAAGCAGTAAGCCGTAACCGTTTCATCCGAAAAGCGCCTCTTGTGCAGTGCTGTTGCGTGGTAAATCGTAAACCGATACACATAACCAAACAAAATGTAACCACAATAGCTTATGGATTCATAGCAACAGTTTTATTTTCGGTTTTTTTCCAATTAATATGAATCATCCGCAAATTTTTCGATTAAATCGTATTTAGAACACTCTCAGGTATGTACCCGTAAATAAAAAACCTTGAAATTCTGTGGGTCGTATATCAATATAGAACCTACCTTCAAGAGTTCGCCAGTCTCTATGAATCATCCCGCTTGCTTCACATTATTTTTCCATTCTGCTTCCTTTTCTTTGGTTGTCACTGCATCAGTTTCCTTACTCTGTCTTTTTTGTCAAATACAAGTTGCAATAATAAATTTTTTACATCTTTTAATATCTTTTTTGTCCATTTCATTGTTACGTTTAAGATGAGTTACAATAAAACACTGAATTTAAAGAAAACACAACATAACCTACTTCCTTAACCATACAAGATGTTTTTATAAAAGAAAAATTTTAACATAGGTGACTGAATGTAAACAAACAATGTTACCAACTTCAGGCGTAAAATAAAAAAAACTAAACTAAGGTTTGAGAAAATTAACGAAGAGTTTAAATTTCGGATTAAAGATAAACTGGTTTAAATTAAACTCAGTTTAAACTTGAATGGAGAAAGCGGCCCTAAATGTCCATTAACCTTTCTGACATGCAGGCTTAAACGCCTATTCCAGTTAAATTATTACTGTTGTTTTGACTGCATTGCCTACTTTCATTATGTGTTGTAGAAGGGGTTACATAATTATCCAAAAAATATGCACCCCTTTCTGTTGCTCATGGTCTGTTTATCTGTAGGTATATGGATATTTGGCATGGTAATATCAAGAAATGTACTCTACTATTTTAATTCTCTCAAATTCCTTCCTTTATAGGTTTTTTAAATACACTTTTTATTGTGTTTTTTTTCAATGTGTATGCAGTATGCATCATTTTTGAGAGTTAGTGGGTTCGATTCGTTTTACAACCTGTGTACAATTTTTGTTTTGATGACTACGTTTACACAGGTATAACGGTATAATAATTGTGTATCCACAACGTAGACGTAAATTTATTTTATAAAAATATGATTAGAGCAATATCTAAACCTAAAGCTTAAATTTTACTTTTGGATTAGAAATTACAAAAAAATTGTATTCTTACCATGTAGCAAAATTATCATTACTCCTCATTCTCTACCTTTGATTTATATTCAGATACAGGTAAATGTTGTATGACATCATAACAGCAGAAAAATAAAATTGTTGTGGTTAGTTGTTTTCTCACTAATCTCATTAAGGCCATCAAATCTAATAAATAACCGTTTATTTAGGAAGATTTAACCGCGATACTATTCTAAACCCGATTCGAAATATTATAATAAGCAATGGAACTACTCAAATAAAAAACTAACCATTTTCTAATGTGAGTTGTCGGTTCTGTATATCAATATATTTTGAAAAACTGTATAACGGGTATCCACATAGCTAACAATTCTTCTTTTGATAAACATTAAAATTCTTAAATTTATATACTTAGGAATTTTGACATTGGATACAAAGAACACATTAGATGTTAGAAATCTAAACACACATAGAAATCAAATTCTGCCAAACATTTAATAGTAAATAATCACCTTACGACTTCACAAAAGAACATAAATTTTTACATTTTTGTAATAAAAAATTCAAATTAGATGGTTTGGAAGCATTCGAAATTTATAAACATAAACAGAAATTACCTTTAATGCACGAACAGGTTGATATAGACTCACATTTACCAGATATTTTAAATATAGAATTGTAGTTTACATCAATTTTGCTGTTTCACCTTAATGATTTGTTACTATAACTACTTGTTTGTTATTTTATTTATACAGGGTGTCCCAACGACGATTTGGGGTACCAGATTATTGTAGTCAACATCTTGTAAAAATATTTGTGGATATACAGGGTGTCCCATTTTCGAGTACTACACTAAACTTGTGTTTTTTTAATGGAACACCCTATATATTTTTATATATTTGAATTCTCTGATAAATGCTGAGCAAAATAATATAAGGTACTATGGGTCTACGACTAACGGTTCCTAAGTTATTGACATTTCTATGTAAAAAATTAGTCAATTAAGTAGGCTCCTGTTCCACCATCTTGAAAGATAACGGAGTGAAATTTTGGGATTTGTTTTTACAGTCTGTCTAGTTTTAACTTTTACATTCATATTTTTATTACAGATTTGAATAGCATTTTTACAGGATTTCAATAGATACTCACTTTTTACTACCTATTCCTAAGTATTTTTGAATTATTTAGTGATGAAGTTAAAAATGGCAAACATTTTTTATTTCTGTTGAATTTGTCACAATATAAAATAAATAAAGACAGTACCATAATTCACAGAAAAACAAAAATGAAACAATGATGATTGCTATAAAACCGTGAAGCTATAGGTTTATGACACAATTCAACATTTTGCACTATAAAAGCGCAGCGCTTAATAATTATTTACTCGCAGAATTGCATAACTATAAACTTTAAAATTGAATTAAAGAACACAATGAATAACAGTAGCTTGGTTTTCGATTGTCTTTTTTTGTTTTTTAACAACTTAACAAATGAAAGCCACTTATTATAAATAATTCGTGAAGAATTCGCGATGAATTTTTCAAAAGAAGAGATGATTAGTATGATCTATGTTTTGGGACAAGCTGAAAGGAACTGTTTGTTGGCGACCAGGATTTAGAAACAAAAGTACCCTTTAGCTAGACACGCAAGACCTGAAGCGTTTCAACTTCTTCGAGAACGATTTGAGGAGATAGGAAATGTCATATACAAAAAAAAGAGATGTAGAAAATCGTAAAGTTGCAAACGACGAAAACGAGTTGACAGTTTCATTAAATTTAGAACAAAATCCTTACGTAAGTGTTCAAAAGTTCAATACAAAGAATTATAAGCAAACACAAATATCACCCATATCATTTGTGTTTGAATCCACAAGTTATGTATTACGAACATGATGGATCCCGCCGCAATACCATAATCGAGTACGTCGGTTTTCACAAAATTGGCGCGAAGATCGCGGTGGTCTCATTGTTTGGCCAGCGAGATCATCCGATCTCACCCCCCCCCCTAAACTTTTTTTCTGTGGGGATATGTGAAACAGGAGGTGTATAGAGATTTGCCTACTACTACACAAGCCAATATAAAACTTCGAATTACTGAGGCGTTTCGAAGTATTCGAAGAACACCATTCAAAATGTCAAAGCGGTTGACAATGTGCATTGCTGCAAATGGAAACATTTTTGAACATTTAATATAAAATTTGTAATCCATTGTGTTCTTTACTTCCATTTTAAAGTTTCAGTTAAAGTTTATAGTTATGCAGTTCTACGAGTAAATAATTGTTAGCGTTGCTCTTTTATAGTGCAAAATGTTGAATTGTGCCATAAACCTATAGCATTGTTTCATTTTTGTTTTTCTTTGAATTATGACATTGTCTTTATTTATTTTATATTATGACAAATTCAACAAAAATAAAAAAGTTTACAAATTTCAACTTTATCACTAAATAATTCAAAAACACTTACGAATAGGTAGTAGAAAGTATTATCTATTGAAACCTATTGCAATTTGAATGTAGAAGTTAAAACTAGACAGGTTGTAAAAACAAATCCCAAAATTTCACTACGACATCTTTCAAGACGGTGGAACAGGAGCCTACTTAATTGAATAATCTTTTTACATAGAAATGTTAATAACTTAGGAACCGTTAGTCGTAGACCCATAGTACCTTATATCATTTTGCTCAGCATTTAACAGAGAGTTCAAATATATAGAAATATATAGGGCGTTCCATTACAAAAAAACAGAAGTTTAGTGTAATACACGAAAATGGGACACCCTGTATATATAAAAAAATTTTACAAGATGCTCCTCGTTGTTGACTACAATAATCTGTTACAAGATTTTTTATTAAATCAATAATATAGGCGTAATATTCCACCCCCAAATCGTTGGGACACCCTGTATATTTTGTCTTCATAATGATACATGTTGTATTGAAACGCGTAGAGATACAAATAATTATATAAGAGAAATTGTGGAATTATATTTTATTTAAAAATTAGTGCTATTGTTAAAATTCTTAACAACATTTAAAATTTTGTTGAGTAAGTGAAAACATTACATGTACTTTCTTATTTAAATTTAGGGGTATAAACTGCATTACATAAATCCATTTTATGTATGCAATAGCGACTAAAGGTAATGTGTAAATAAATCACCTCACTTGTTTTTCTTTTCTTTTTTAGAGTAAAAGCTAACCCTATTAATATTTATTGCACATATACAGTAAACATTTTTATAGTCACTGAAATTTACTGATAACAAAACGTTAATAAGCAAAAGTGTTTTTGTTAACTTGTTTTTCATTTTTATCCGAAAATCCCACCTCGACAGTCGATTTAAAATTTTTCCCCAAATTAATTAAATCAAATCGCTACTGAGAAGAAAACAATAGTGTATAATTAAACTAAAAATATAAAGCAACATTATGCAAATCACTGATGATTATTTGAAAGTAGTGTTTAAAAACATGTTGAAAAGGACATATTTATACCACACATACAACACACCGATTTCGTGAATCTTAAATAGGAAAAATGGTACAATGAGCCACCAAACTTAGACCAAATGGAAAATATTAATTATTTGGCAGGTAAAATAGTTATTTGTTTCATTAATCTAAAAACATGCAAATTTCAGGACGATGCAGACAAATTACGGAGCCATACGAATAAAGTAATATTTTTGTCTCCAATCACTTACTCATTATTGAATAGGTTTTTGTGTTTTGTTTGCTCACAAAAGTTTGATGTTCGGCACAATTTGCATTTTGATTTGGTATTTTGGTATCATAATTATGTTTAAAAATAAAATTGAAGTAATCCTAATTTGAACTGATTTGAAAATCTAAAGTTAATTTTGACTAACAAGCTAGTTCTGATTGTGTACTATTCTTTAATATGTTTTAGTGAAGTGACAGTATCCAATGCACTACATATTAGCCAAAGTTAGTTTTCTAATGCCCAGGATCAAATTATTTACAAAAAGGAAATTAATTTTTAAATACTCATATTTTGTTTTTTTTTAAATATGCATAAACAAAGTTTATGTTCTTTAATTGCAGTTATCGTCGTTATCAAGGAATGACCTCTTTAACAAATTAATTAAGGTGTTAAACAAATTTATAAAATACGAATATAAAATAACAAATAGAAACATATATTTGAAAGCCTGCTATTGAATGTTAATTTGGTTAAACTTGTTTTGGATTGTGGCATGTTCATTGTTAGCCTTCGTCCGTAGGGAGCATTATGGAATGTCCTTTTGAAGATAATTGGATGTTATAGTTTCACCTTACAAATTTGACTCATAATTTCTTATGATTTTAATGAACGAACATCATTAACTTTTATGTATTTAATTAGAGAAATACAAGAACATATACACTTATAACACGTAAAACTTATCATTTACTACACTATTTATTAATAACGGTAGTTTGTGTCCTTGTTTAATATCATTATCAATAATTGTTTGCTTTTTTTTTCGTTTAGATTGCTTAGGATCCTTTCTACCTCGATCCTCCATTTCCCTTTCTATCTCTTTCACCATTTTCTTCCACCAATCGTTTATCATTGTCATTTCTTTAGTATTTCATTTTAAATGTGTGTCAACCCATGTAATTACTTGTGAGGTTTCTACTGCTGCGATGATTAGTACTTTATTTTTCCATTAATATTTTATTCCCATTTCTTTGTCTGTCATTTTCCATCTCATATTTTTAGTATAATTTTGACCTTTTCTAATATTTTGTGGTATGGTATTCTTGTTATCGTTGTTTCACTGCCAAAACAAAACTATTGGTCTTACAGTTTTGTATAGACAAACCCGTTTAACTGAATGAACCAAAATGATTTATTTTGATAAAACCAGAAAGATTTTTGTTATGGCACAGTTGTTTAATTCTGGAATTTTTTCTCTCCCAACAAGAATTGTGTTTTTACCAGTTTTACTCAAAAACCGGTTTAATACAAAATTAAACGTCTTTTATTCTTACTCTTTCTTACAACCATTTGCGCATCTGCAAGAAATTTGAAGAATGAGCTCTTTTGTAGCAGGAACTAGAAATTAATGCAGTAATTGGAATCAAATAACGAGAACAAACACCAGTCTAGTTTATTTCTTGCTTGCCACAACACAATTCAATTTGATGGTATGTTCTAAAGGTGTGTTGATACGCTGCGGCTTAAGTGAGAATTTGCAAGTACTGCTTTTGTGTGGTGTCTCAACTATTATTAGCATCTTTTGGTTAGTCGTCGAAAACACTTTCACTGTTAGATCGACGTAGCTTTTACAAACTACATGATAAAAAACCCGTCTTCTATTACTTGTGTAAAGTTATTTCACTCAATCGAAGGACAACAGTTTTTAAATTAAGCCAATGCAAACACGAGCCGTATAATGCCAATTTTCTTGTTTTCCGAATCATTTCCTAACTAAAAACCTTGTACCGTTGTACCGTGATCCTTTGACTTTTCGCAGAGATGTCACTCTCACACTTCGAGTAAATTTAAGATTTTCGAAATTGCTGTTCATTATTATTGTTTCCGTTCACGACACACTAATTTCGTAGGTTTTGTGACACTTCATATTCGTAACTCCTAGTATTTCTGTGCTGAAAGACTTACACTCATCTACAACTTAAATCGGATTGAGCAACGATATCCACTTAAAAAGTCAGTTGTAACAAATGACATCTGACAAAACTCTTCCATTCTCACAGAGATATTTGACATAACAGGCATAGTAAGGATCCATTCACTTCTAACATTATCAGTGACACCTCGACCGCGATATAATCCACCTCCCATGAATTTCACGGAATTATGAGTGGCTGCTCAGTTATCAAATCTGCCCAAATACCCCTCCAAAACATATTAGAACATTTAATCATAAAGTAACTTTTACGGTTTGAAGTCAAACGTATCTTGGAAGATAAAGTTTAGCAAACATTACGTATAGGAAATGTCCGACAGGCTCCTGATATATAAATATGTACTCACCAATACATTTCTAGGAGCATGAAAATTTATGAATATCCTCCTTCGGAGGGACCGTCACATAATATAATATATTTAGCGAAAATAACGGTAAAAATATTTAACTTAACCTTTAAAAGAACATTACTTGAAGAAATACTAACCTGACGAAAAATGTGTACGATACCTTTTTTCTAGAAAATTTGATAAGCTTAAATTTTGTACTAAACCAGTTTTTGCCTAAAATTGGGAAAAACCTCAGCAATCGAAAAAATTTTTCATTACTGGTAGTTATTATCAAAAAAGTATGGCGCAATTTCAAATGTAGAAAAATATGATATGCTATCGTGTTACCATACTATGTCACCGAAATTCCAAAGAAGCAGAACGCATATATTTAAACAAATATCCAGAGAGACAGCAGCCTCATAAAGCCACATTTCGAAAATTGTCAGTCAATTTAAGAGAACATGGCGCATTTAAACAGCCTATAAAAAACCTTGCAATGAAGAAAAAGCAAATAATGTTTTATTAGCTGTTACGGAAAATTCCTAAAATTTTACACGACACATTGAACAAACAATTGGAGTGGTCCACCCCACTGGTTATTTTATATTAAAAAAAAAGATAAAAGACGTCAATTTTAATTTAGAATTTGTCAGGGACTTCGACCAGGCGATTCAGCGAGGTGCAGAGAGTTCTGTGAATTGTACACCAGCCAATGTTCAGATAATGAGCAATTTCCATGTAAATACGTTTGGTGGGATGAAAGTCAGGTTACCAATAATGAAATTTTCAACAGAAGAAATGCTCACTATTGAGCGAAAGAGAATGAATCCTAGAGTTTATAAAGCGTGCAGACAGCAACACCGTTTCGGTTTCAATATGTGGGCTGCAATATTCGGAATGCGAATAATAGGCCCATTTCTCTATAACGGATCTTTTAATTCTGAACGCTACCAAAATTTATTAGAAAATGAAGTAGAAGCAGCTGTAGCTGATTTACCTCAAGCTGATATTGAAGATTATTGGTTTTTACAAGACGGTGCTCCGGCACATAATTCCAGAGCCGTCCAGGAATATTTACCGGCAAGGTTTCCCTGACATAACACCTCTTGAGTTTTTTCTCTAGGGATATGTCAAAAATTATATTTACCGATACAATACTGAAAATGAAAATCAATTGCGGAACTTAGCTCTCGAAGCATTTTGAAGTATTACCCCTCAAATGCTTCGCAATGTTTTTTAAGACGGTGTTATTTGTGTTTACTATTATAAGACTTATAAGTAAAAACAGAATGAATTCCTTTTACCGTCAATTTCTAATATTAATAAACTTTATTATGGTGTGTGTAATAATCATATGGGAAAGTTACTGCATCAACTTCTCGAAAATGCAGGTATGTATTCAAAAATTTCGTGATGATGGTCAATAAAAGATTCAAAACGCGATCAGACCATCAAATATGATACAAAATCAGTTTTCAAAATATTTAAAAGAAAATAAGTTGATGGCTATAAAAATAGGGAACGTCAGATAAAAAAAAACTGACTGTGCCATGTTAAAGCCGTAACAAGTTGTCATGAAGAAGTGTTTGTACTTTTGATCTAGCATTTATAATAACGCCAGAACAAAATCAAATAGAAATTTCAAAAATTCAAATTTTTTCAAATATCTCAAAAACCAAAAATCACACCATCGATTTTTTTGTGTCATTTTATTGGTCCCCTACTTACACAACTTTTTTCCTATTTAACCGGAGATGTATGTACTGTATTACCATTTTCGTGATTCTCATAGGGAGAATCCTTATCTTGGACACTGTGTATACGTCCTAACAAGGAAAGATTGCAAACAATTAGTGTAACAATCTTTGCTTCATATTCATTTCATTTTGTTTTGTACCCTTTATTGACGAAGTATTTAATACATTTTCTAAGCGCTTCGTCAGAATCTTAATCATAAAAAAGAATTATAGTGAGTCTTGACATTATTAATTAGGAAAGAATTTAAATTTTCCTCATTGTAATAGTATTTATGACCGCATTTATATTCTTTTATAGATTAAGTACAAATAACAATGTGCACTGAAGCATTTAGTACCATTGAATTGTCATTTTTTTAGTACAATTATAAAACAAATTCATTTTATTTTTGTATCTTACAAATTAAATCATTTCATTTTCTTTTTATTAACAAAGGTTGTGTAATAAGGCACACTGCGAATTGCGAGGAAAAAGGCAAGAGATAAAATAGGATGTGAGCAAAATTTCTAAAATAAATTTGCAAAATTACTACATAAAGGAAAGTACAACGCAAATTAATTCATTCTTAGTATACAAGGGTATTATTCTTCATTCATAGCAATAAGTTGAAATGTTTGGGAAATTTAAAATGAATATTTTTGAGAATAGAGTATTGTTATTAGAGAAGAAATTCCGATCACAATTTTAGAAATATTAAATATGCAATACCCACACCATAGTTTGTGTAAATTAAAATATTACACACGACAAGGTTTTTTTTCAAATATCAACTTTGTATACGTAGAAATACTTAGTTGAAAAACTAGAAACATTGCGTATTTACAATTAGATAACGGATAAATTACAAATTACCCACATAATTGAAAGTAACAGATTACTGTTCATGTGGTAACTAAAATGTAGTGGTTTCTAACACAACGAAACTATAAATACAAACATAAAGGTTAATTTAGAAAGTAGATCGAATAGGTATGCTTAAAGCGTCTACATTTCATTCTAATTCTAGATAGCTTCTTAATGAGCAAAATCTTTACAGAACATTCTAGTTTTACTTATAGTGTTTGAAGCAAACTAATATTGAAATTACACCTTTCTCGTTGGTTCACTGTCCAGATAAATATTTATTTCATTTAGCTATAATTAGGGGAATGCCTATACATTGCTTTGCTTTTAATTAACCAAAAAACAACGTGCTAACTACCTCAAAAGCATACAAAAAGTATACATAATTGCAAAGCAAATGATATGTTATCAGGCTAACAAATTTAAATAAATTAACAATATTACGTATGGAAATGCGAATGGTATTTAAATTCGCACTTAATATTCATAAAGCTGAATTCAATATTATCTTAAAAAAAACCGAAACTTTAGATTCTAGGTTATGACATTGGCGAATTTTAATGAAATTAAAGAAATCGTTTTCTTCCAATAGTTGGAAATTGAGGTTAACAGAACAATCAAATATGTAACTCTACAGTAGATCCAAAAGGAAAATTTAATTTAAAATTTAAATGACATAAAATTTATACAAGGTTATTTATTTCTAAAGAATTAATCGGCGTTTACTGTATTTCAAATTTACTGCCGGATGCAGACTATATTCAATGTTACCTACCGGAAAATATTTGGTACGCCTTTCAATTCTATTATGTGTAAAATTGTTGTTAATTTGTTGTTACGTGTAAGCCAATTTTAAATAAATTTATCCAAATTTACATTGAACGAAAAAAAAATGGTACAATACTTACGCAAAAATATTAATTTGTGGATAAGTTGTGTTTTCATAACTTGAAATTTTTGTATAATTCAAAAGCTGTTAATTACACATTTATTTGCATTTTGTCAAAGTACTAAGAATGGGAAGAATCACATTTCGATACGATTATAAGTATAAATGACGGCATCCTAAACTTTTCATGAGGTCAGAGTAATTGTTATGGTTTTGAAATTTCTATATTCACAAGAAACGATCTTTGCGTGTTAAATAATACACCGCAAAGCAAGGAATATTTAAAACATGTTTTTTTTTAGATGTGTCTAATTATTGACTCTTTGTTATTTTGAAGGTAATATTAAAGATGTTCACATATTATAGATGATAATTGTGATACCGACATTATTAAATGTAAATATTATTTTCTGTTGGTGTTAATAATTAGTGCCTATTATAGTAAGCGATTATTGCAAAAGGAAAGTTTTGTGTTTGGCAGAAACAAAAAAGATTTTGGCTTATTAGTAATACGTAAATTTTGACGATGTGGTAATTATCTCAATTACGTAATTGATGGTACGAGTTATAATATATTTATTATTCCAATTCTCACGTAAAAATTGCATTATTTCACTAGGAATTAAAAATAAAATAAACATTAAGAGGCGTTTTTGTGTATTTTAAGTTAGGACATTAAAAAAGTGTACATAATTTTAAAGTCAGTGGCGTATCATCGATTCCATAAAAAGACCTTGGCCGACTTCTTTTATCTACGGCAATGGTGAGTCCCACAAGGTTTTAATTTGCAAAATATGGAGCATGAAACACTATTACCATGTACCAAGTTTGAAGAAATTAGGTTAAGATGTTTCTGGTACATAAAAAACTAGTTCTTTTTTTTGAAAATTTTAACACCCGATGTATTATGTTAACTTTTTTCTTCAGCCCATAGATCCAAAACTTAAGGAACAAAAGACTAATGTATTGTGGGGAAAGGTTTCAGTACTTTCTGCACCTCTTTTACTTATTATTTATATTACAATAACAAACATTAAATATAGCTTTATGTATACAAACAGATGATCAGCAATCACCTTTATAAAAACATAAATATGTCTTTAAATATATATCCGATGCTTCTCTTCCCTTCGGTTGAAATTAGTTAAATTCTTTACTAGTAGGTATACCAAAAAGAAAAAAATACTGAAGAAACAGTTCTTCCGATGACAAATCAAAGCAGACTGTTGCATAACTGACCATTGCTTGTCTCGTGTACCGCACCCATACAAACGAAGACCAATAATGAAATAAAGAAGATAACGAATTCTAAAGTCTCCCATATGGCCGATATCTTTTGAACCCTATTAGAGCAAACATTAAAGTAAGACTGCTGACATAAAAGTGGCAGTTCAATATGTAAAAATGGCGGATGAACATCATTTTGCAAAATTTTGATGAACGTTCTTATATTTGCATAACATAATACAACCTTCACGCCATTCCCTTGCGGGGTAGGCAAAACGATCCCTGCCTCTAATTTATTTTTCATTCACAATCTTTCTCCATACTTTCCTATCTCTGCACACCTCCCTAGCTTCCGCAAGATTTATACATTGTCTCTGAAATGCCCTTTTATTTTTCAAACTCCTTTCCTCTAATCCTAGTCTCACCCACATATATTTTCTTCGTTAATCTTGCGTTTTTCATTCTCTCAATGTGACCAAACCAACGTAGTGCACTAGTTTTATACCTATCCATCATCGCCTTTCCTTGCCACACTCCTCTATTATACACTCATGCTTATCTTATCCCTTCTCGTTTTACGAAATGCGCTGCTTAGGAATCTCATACCCACGGCATTTATTTTTCTTTCGTGCTTTTTTTGACATATCCATACAGTACTGACGGGACAAACACGCTACTATTGATTGCTTGTTTCGCAGGTAGGCTGATGTTTTCGTTTTTCATTATCGCCTACATACTTCCTATCATTTTCCTTCCAGAATTGACCTTTCGTCCAATGTCGCCATCCATTGTACCATCTGCAGTAAACATTCTACCCTGATATACCAACTCGTTCTCGCAGAGTAAATACTCTACTCTCCTTTTCACCTTCCCGATTGAACACCACAATTTTAGTTTTGTTCACGTTTACCTTTAGGCTCATGCTCTCACAGACTGTATCAAACTTCCTCAGAGCAGTTTGTAGCTTTAACCGCACTGTCATTTAAGACTGTGTCATTTGCACACACCAGAACTTGTACATTTACATCGCCAATCATTACACCATTTGTATCGGTACATGCTTGCCTAACACATTTATTCATTTAAACATTGAACAACCACGGTGACATCACACAGCCTTGTCGTACTCCTTGCTCAATATTAAAGTATTCACTCACACCTCCTCTCACTCTTAACACATGCCCGGCTACCGTTGTATACTGCTCTTATTCCGTTTATTAGACCTTTACTTACGCTATATTCATTTAATATTTCCCACATATTCTCCCTATTCACTCTGTTATAATGCTTTATCAAGATCTACAAACGCACAGTACAGCTTCCTTTATACACTTAAACACTTTTCGATCACCTGCTGGAAGGCAACCATCTGATCAACACATCCTCTCCCTTGCATGAAGCCACCCTGCACATCTCAAATCTTAGTTTGTGTAGTTTCTCGTACTTTATCAACCAGTATTCTTCCAAATACTCCACCAAGTACACTGAGCAAACTTATCCTCTATAGTTCTTGCAATCACTCTTCTTCCCCTTTGTACAGTGGTACAATGATCGCGCTTTTCCAATCACTCGGCACTTTTACCCACTTAAGGCATACATTGAAAAATTCATACAATCTTCGTATAAGCTTTGCACCTCCGTAATTCAGCATTCCACCAGTGATTTCATCTACACCTGCTCCTTTACCGTTTTCAACCTTCCTACCGTGTTTTATACCTCATTTATCCCAATATCCTTCCCAGTTTCATTCACAATTCCTTCTACATTCTCCTCATTTAACCATTCAGTCTTATTTTCCTCACTACTGTACAGCTTTCCGCAATATTCTTGCCAGCATTTCATCACTTCACAATAGTCCCATACTACTCGTATTCATTGCTCCTGCAGCGTTCTGTTGTGGGTCACATTTTGTATTTTTGGCCTATTCCCAGAAGAGTTTTTTGTTTCCCTCAAAATTATTCTGCATTTTTTCTCCTTCCACAAC
The DNA here is from genome assembly GCA_036346205.1 of Vesta saturnalis. Classification (NCBI taxonomy): domain Eukaryota; kingdom Metazoa; phylum Arthropoda; class Insecta; order Coleoptera; family Lampyridae; genus Vesta; species Vesta saturnalis. The sequence goes on from JARFJB010001973.1 coordinate 242,226, forward strand.
CATCACTTTCGCTTTATACTTATTCTCAACTGCCTCATTCGCTTCTTTGTTTCTTAATCTGTACACCTCATACAATCGCCTTTTTTCAGTCTCATGTTTGGCTACAATCATTGCCATGTACGCATCTTTTTTTACATACTGCCTCTTTTATGGATTTATTCCACCAAGCACCTTATTCTGTCTATCTACAGTCGCTCTTCCACATATCTGCCATGCACTTTCAACGTCAGTGTCTTTTATTTGTTCATTCCATACCGTTTGATTCACATTTAAGTCTTTACTCACAGCATCTGCGCAATTTATTCTCGCACCATTATCTACTATCAAGTCAATCATATTTTTATATTCGCTCCTTTGCCATATATACATATGCACATTTTTATGTTTAAATTACGTATTAGATACAAACAGGCTTCACTCCACTCTTTCATTTGGCTTACATTCGTTCAACACCTTCTCTACATCATTCTCACACTCTTGGTCCCTTTCTCCAGTCACCGGTGCATAGCATGCAATAAGAAAAATTTATATGCATCGCCAATTTTTGTATGTCATGCAGGATTTTTCAAACGGTAATCAACAGCAGCAACTTTATTTTCAGTAGTTTTGTGGTATTCCTTTATACCAGATGTAATTTTTATGATTTTTCTAAAACCATTGCAACGTTTTCTATAATCTAGTGTAAAAGTACCTAGTTGTCACACATTCTAAACTAAACTTTTCGTTAGTACGGTAGTACCATCTTTAGAAGACAGTATAGAAGTAACTATCACGTTCGGAGAAGCTAATCGAAATTTTCAGGCTGCCGTTCGCATAGTAAATAAACGTTTTCAGAGAAGACTGGTATGCAATAAAAATAGCAATTTTATCCTAATATAGCCATCCTAGCTTTTTTTATCATGCTTGTTTGAAATTATTAGGATGTACTAAATTTTGTTAAACAATGATATCGTTGCGGTATTTTTCATAGCTGCTCTGTAAATTAGGTTGCAAAGGCAACACAACCCTAACAAAATTCCTTGTTGTTAGTACTATAAACAGAATAATGATAATCAGATAATAATCATAATCTAACTTATTTCAAAGTCCACTTTGAAATTGTTGTTCTATTTGGGTAAATGCCCTTTACGTCAAAAATAAAACCACGAGCGTAGCAATGATACAAAGTGTGTTGTGTAGTGTAATTGTGCACCTGAACAGGACAATCTTAGCTTACCGTGCTAAACCACTCAGGAACACTTAGGAGGAGGATTACGGGATATTGAATATGAACGGCTACCTTACATTTTTTCATAACACACATGAGAGGAAAACAAGAACCAGGGATATTATTCCAGAGTTTAGCAGCCCTGTAGAAGAATGTAAATTATTCCCGTTGGGTACGACAAGTGGAGATTTGAACAGCATATTGATGATGTAAATGAGTGAACCGAGTATTCCTAGTGAAGGTGGTACGAAACGGTATTAAATAATGTAATTCAGCAGCGCAATAGCCATCGTAATGCCGATAATACAAATAAAGCACTGAAACGATTCTTCTATGCTCAAGGCAGTGCATATCGGAAGTTAAAGACGGGTCATTTATAAGCCTAATCGCTCTTTTCTGAATATGATCAACGACATCGAGAGCGTGTTGGGGAGTACCAACCTAGAGGTGAGAATTATATTTTAGATAAAGTCGAATGTGGGCCTTATTCAGCAGAATGAGTTTTCGAGAGGTAAAGTACTGCTTAGATCTGTACAAAAAGCTTATTTTACGAGCAGCTGCTTTGATAGCCGACAGAAGATGATCAACCCATGATAGATTTGAAGTAACAGTTATTCCCAAGGTAGTAAAAGAGTCTGAAGTTCGGAGCCATTCATACTTACAACAGAAGATGATCGATCTTTTCTTGGCGGACATAAGGCAACGCTGAGTTTTATTAGCATTAAATTTAACTAGATTATTACTTCCCCATTCGAAAATACGTTGAATGTCTTTGTTGATTGAAATTGCGATTTCAGCTGTACTGTCTTGATTTGAGATAGTTGGAAGCTGGATTACCATTATGAGTAAACTGAGATGATCTGCAATGAAGAGTGTTGTTGTCAGCAAAGCAATGGATAGGGTTAGTCGTTGAAGAAATAAGATCATTTATGTATAACAGAAACAGTGTAGGCGCTATAATTGATCCCCGTGGCACGCCAGCGTTAATGCTAACTTCTTTTAAGAAAAAACCATCAACTACGACACGTATTCGTCTTTTATCAAGGAAACTAGAGACCTAGTTGATGAGAGTATCATTTAACCCAAACTCGGTGCGTTTGGCAAGCAAACACTTATGCCAAACTTGGCCAAATGCCTTTGAGATATTTAAAGCGACTAGAACTGTTTTCCTGGATTGTTCTAATGTATTTTTCCAAACTTAGGTCACATATGCAAGATCATCTGTTGAACGACTGTGCCTAAACCCACGTTGCTGACCACTAAGGAGTTTGTTAGTTTCAAAAAAAGAGAGTAGTTGCTGGTTGATGACTTTTAGACAAAATGGAGGTGATGGTAAGGATTGAAGATGAAGAGGTAGCACTAAAGCAAAGTACTTGAAATAATAAATGCCGAAACTTTAAATAATCTTTCTAGCACTCACTGAAAATTCTTAAGTGATTAATGTACTGTTGCAAAGTAATACAGTCGGTAGAAGATTCCAGGGTTTTCCTGGTTCCACAAGTTACCAGGCTTGTTAAAGTGGTTTACAGCTTATAAGTTCCCGAAGGAATTTTTTAACTCGTGAAGAGAAAAAGAGAATGATTAAACAATAAATATTACATTAACAGTGCATTATTGGTCCCTTCACTTATTAACCTAGTTTAGAAATTAGTGTATATTGTATATACTACATAATGACCAATAATAGAATAGGGGTATAAAATACTATAAAGCAAAATACGACTATTAAACCATGAATTAGGATTCTTCAATTAATGTTATTTGATGTTAGTTCATTGGCTGATGGCCATAAAACAACAAACATTACATTAGAGTAATTTTAATTGTAGTATAGGATTTGGCAGTTGATCTTAAAGCTTCAATATTTGGCACCCATACATTTCGAAGTAAATAATGAACTGAAAACCCCTTAAGAACTGTTGCAAGGTTTACCTTTGTATTCTAAAAAATATATGGCATCATTTTGTAAACCTTATTTTCATTATTCCATTTTTAAGTTTAACCAAAAAAACATGCACAGATAAGATTAATCTCGTCATTAATGTATAACGCGTTACATTATCTGTAATATTATTTCTGTGTGCTGTGTATAAAATGTCGGAACTGCGTGCTCTCTTATATAGTTATTAAAGAATTCCAAATTTCGTGAAAATTATTTTTATTTCTCACTTTATAAATATATATATATATATATATATATATATATATATATATATATATAAATTTTCCTTTCCATTGATTGCGATAATGACTTTTACGTACGCATTATTACTTAACGGTCTAAGTGCAAATAAAATTATTTATTATATATGCATTAGACTGATAGAATGTTTTTACAATTTTACGTAATTCGCAGCATGTCAAAAAACATTTGGTAGTCAACAATCAAAACAAAGTACAATCTATCTGGATTTTTGTGGATTTATTTAAGGTTTTTATAATTACCTCTCCGAAAAATAACGTATAAATAGAGATGTTAATTTACATTTAATAAAAATGTAAAAAAAGTAATGTGTTAGTAGATAGAACTCATATAATAACTAAATCTTAATTATGCTTTTTATTAAGTAATTTATATGTTTCATCATTTTTTGTAATAACACACTTATAGTACTTATTAAAATTCATTTAGTTTTCTATTTTTAAAACAATAATCTCGTAACACTTCGTTTATAGGTACAAATTAATAAGGACAAATGAAAATGCAAAAAAAATTAGTACGAGATTTGAAGAAAATAAAATTTCAAATCCGTGTGTATCATTTATGAAAACTTAATATTAATATCGTCAGTATAATTTCCTTTATTAAAATTCTTTTACAGTCTAGCATAAGCTGGAGTATTCACATAAAAAAAAATTCTTATCATAGATATAGATAATAGTAATTCGACAAAAACAACATGTTATTGACGAATTATAATATAACTATAATTGGTGTATATAATAATATTTTTGAAAAAATATTAATTTAACATATAATTTGAACGTAGTATTAGTCTATATTAAAATTACGTAGTGACGTAATTATATAAAACAGATTACCTGCATATGCCACCACAAAATGTTAATGTTGTATTATCATTTGCAATAGTAATAAACAGGAATTAAATTGATGTATAGGCATAATTCTAATTCTTATGTGCTTTCCAACTTAATTTTATGTGTAGAGATAAATCTAATTCGTTTATTAGATTTTATGATGGTAATCAAATTTTCTATATTTTTACTTTCCAACGTACACATACATATATAGACTTTTTTTCACTATCGCTAAATCGAATTATTAGCTCATTTTACAACTGGCCAAGATCGGCCATGCTGTCTCGATGTGTGTCTGTGTGGATGTATGTTAGTATCTACAATAACTCCAGAAAGAAAATACCTACGTATTTAAGATTTTGTATTTAAGCTTGTTTTCATTTCGCTTGGAGCTGATTAGAATTTTGGGAAAAATCAAATTTGGGAGGGTTTATTAAGGGCAGTTTTTTGGTTATTATCAAATAATTCTAAAACAGCTGCATATTTCAAAGATATAAAAATACCTAGATATAAACCTGAAACATATCGATTAATTGTGTTGCATGACATTTTTTGATACGACACGTAATTTAACGGTAAAAGAATGCCTAAAATAGAATTTAAGTGTTGGTTCAAATTTTTTCAATAGCTGAATAACTAACTGTTCATTTTATACGAAGAAAATTTAATTTTACATAACCTTTCTTTATAAAGTTTCTTAATATAACGCAAGGTAAGTCTAAAAATTAATTAGATATGAATAAAAATGATTAAACTGTATTACCGATATTTTATAGAAGCAGGCGGCTCTGTGGAATGTTTTTTTTTAAGTTAACATGTATAATATATTTTTTTTATTTGCTGGTATTAGACTAACCTCAAATCTGATTATATGTCAAAATTAATTTAACAGTTGTCACATTTAATTGAAATCAATAGTAACCACGGGTTTTTCCCGTTTCAATTAAAGATTTTGCTCGAGGAACTTTATTATTTATCAAACTATGAAAGGTTTTTCTTATATAAATTAGATAACAAGATAATTTATATAAAAAAAACTAATTTTTTAGGCATTTTGAAATTTTTGAAGTGACAATATATTAATGAATTGCAAACTTTTTTTTACGTTGCTATTGAAACGGATATTTAAAATATCCTCGTTTTTAATATTTAAAAAAAGCCAACATATATCAATGATGTGGAAATGAATTAATCAAATTTGATGTTAGTGAAAAATATTATACCATCTTTGTAAAAATAACTCCCAAATCTAGGGCTCAAAAAAAAATAGATTATATATGTTAATATCTATCTGACATGAAGTTTTAAACGTCATTCTGACATAAATTATTGTTTTTGTTACAATGCTGCCTGTTTTCGTTATGAACGTATAAAAAAGGGGTTGCATAGTTATCTTAAAAAAATTATAATTAAAATTTTTTCATTTCTTTTAGCATCTAGATGTTTGTTAACCTCTGTCTGACATGAAGTTTTAAACGCCTGTTTGACATAGATTATTGTTTTTTTTTACAATGTTGCCTATTTTCGTAATTAAGAAACTTATTATAAAAGAGGTTGCATAATTATCCAATAAAATGTTATTAAAATTATTTCATTTCTTTTAATTTCCACTTTGTAGGTTGGAAGGTCGTGTGCTGTCTCACACCAGATGTTTTGTTTTAAATGAAAGTTGCACTTTTATATTAATGTTTAAAAAGTTTATTAAACAGAAAAATGGCGTACCATACACGTGCGTTAATCAAAAACGTCAAATTTCATAAACTTCAAAAAAATATACTTTTTGTTTTGATTGTAAACATATAGTTTAAGTCGAATGGTTTGTTCATACAGTAGTGTTAGTGGCCAGCATGGCACATGAGTTGCCTTTCAGGGTGCCAATAAAACTACGCCAATCAATTCCCGGCAAGACGGTTTAAAAAAGTATGTCTACACTTTTCCTTATAAAATTAATCGTTATTCAGATATTGAAAACATTTGAACCAACACTTAAATTCTACCTTAGAAATTTTTTTGCCGCTAAATTACGTGTCGCATTAAAAATTGCATAGTACATGATTAATTGATATATTTAAGGTCTTTATCTAGATATTTTTATACCTTTGAAATATGCATCTGCTTTAAAAATATTTGATAAAAACCAAAAACTGACCCTAATAAACGCCCTCTCCGCCGTTGGATTTTTCCCAAAATATAATTAGCTCCAAGCCAAACGAAAACAAGCTTAAATACAAAATTTTAAGTACTTGCCCAAATTTTCTTAAATTTTTTAACACATTTAATTAATTAAACCGGTGTGACTAATTGATGTTTCGATCCATCAAAAATCATAAATTCTTTTTGAATTATTGACTGAGCGTTATCTAAAATCACACTTCATTGAAAGGTTTTTGTTTGTATACGTTGCATGTATTTTAATATATTTTACTAGATGACATTAATTAGCAACCTCCATCTTACCTTTAGCACCATCAAGTCTTTATAACATACACTTCTTCAAATTTTAATGTCTCTTATTACGAGTGGAGACATAAGTTATGCTTTCCATTTATATATAATTTAGGGAGAATTAACTTGAGTAAATTAGCAGTACATTTCCTTTACTTTTAAATTAGATTCGGAACAATTAAAGTTTAGTTACGTAATAGATATTTATGTATTAAGGCCATAATCTACAATTATGCCCGTGGTACATACAATGTTTTATTTTATTTTGCACCATGAAACTGGAACAAAATATTAAAAAGATTCAGTATTTTCGGCAAGTTTTTAAATGCAAATGCAGTGAAATAAAGTCGACAGTAGGCTAATTTGTTGTTACTAAGATACTGTGATATTGCTATTATATATCATGTCATGTGTTTGCTGTCAATCATGCTGCTTAGCATCAATGACATTTCCGTGCTATAAAGACCACATTACGCCCGCATTTGGAGGCGTATAATAGATATTTATGTATTAAGGGCATAATCAGAAGATTATGGCTCGAGGGAATGTTAAAAGCCCGACGCGAAGCGGAGGGCTTTTATATTCCTGAGAGCCATAATCTACAATTATGCCCGTGGTACATACAATGTTTTATTTTATTTTGCACCATGAAACTGGAACAAAATATTAAAAAGATTCAGTATTTTCGGCAAGTTTTTAAATGCAAATGCAGTGAAATAAAGTCGACAGTAGGCTAATTTGTTGTTACTAAGATACTGTGATATTGCTATTATATATCATGTCATGTGTTTGCTGTCAATCATGCTGCTTAGCATCAATGACATTTCCGTGCTATAAAGACCACATTACGCCCGCATTTGGAGGCGTATAAAGAACATTATGGTGGCAAAATAAAATAAAGAACATTATGGTGGCAAAATAAAATAAAATATGCAAATTGCTTCATATATATTTTGACTAATCTCCACTATAACGTCGAACATTTTAATTGAATGTGTTTAAATTATATACCTAATAAATGATTCGCTTTGTAGTTTTTTATATATAACTATAGAAATGTATTTTTTTGTGTACTCCTATATAGAATATTTTTATGACTAATAACCACAGAACTTAATTTTTGTGTTTACTGCAAAGGCATAACTATCCGTGTAAAAATTCTGCCAGTGTTGGTATTGTATTAATTTTAGTTTTAAATACATGTATTTAAATGGTCCATGAAGTTTTTGTGACAACTGATAAGAGCCATTTATATATTTGAATTTTCTTTTTACTGACATGTTTGTATTATACTGTATTATTTTTAAAGACGGTCGACAATACATTACAACTATTACTTAAAGAAAAATTGTTTCCATTTAAAACAGAAAATACATTTGTTAAATTAATTTCAGCCACGCGCCGTTTTAATAAATTCAAAATATACACAATAGAAGAAGTTAAACACATGTTTTAACATAACGTTAATTAATAGTTGTTTAAATATGAGTCAACAAAATGATTCATTGTTGAAGAGTAGAATGGGGAGTTACTGAAGCACGAGGCCCATGGGGCAGAATACCTCAGTAACGCGAATCAAGTAAGAAATTTTCCTAATAATACATTTATTCAATGCTTTCTAAAATTGTATATTTTTTGGCGAATCTTCCTCAGTAAATGATAATACTTTTTAAATTTATTTTAGTAAAGATTAGTAAAATCTTTAATAGATTAACTATTATTAAACCGCCCTAAACATGACAAATCGCAATATCCTCTAATAGGTTAATAATGAAAAATGTCACTATCAAAAAACAAATTTAATAAAATCTAATCAAAGTATAATGTAAGTCTAAAGTTGTGAAAAACTTGAGTTTGAAAATGATAAAAGTATTCACAGTTAAAAAATTACCGATTAAATATCTAGTGAAATCATAACAAATCCAGCAAAAAAAAACAATTTTCCATTACTATTTAAGAACTGTGATCGTCATTATACATTGAAAACATAATATATACCTTTAATCTTATTTTATCTGTAACTATATACGTTAAATCCGTGTAATATGTGGTAATGTAACATACATAATTGTGAAAGCATTTACTTCGGGGTCCAGGAAACTAGAGATACAAAGTGGTCCTTCTGTATTGTTTTAATTACAAGAACCAACACATACTTAATCGGAAGTTTTATTCTTGCCTGTTTAAGTTATTGGGATATATCTCAATAGCTTATCGTTGTAAACGAACATAATAATGAGTTTGCTTTGATAAAATTTCCCTATTATCAAATTGAACACTATGATTTAAATTATTTAATGCATGGTCAGCTGCGGCAGACTTTTCTCATATGCTCTTTATGTCTAGTATCAAAGCTACGTTTCAGAACTGTTTTAACACTGCTTATTTTCAGTGCAATAATAAATTTTATGAACAATACCATTTATAAATGGTATTTATCCAATTATTTGGTTTACTATAAAAATAACTAATGGAAGTTTGCCATTCTTAGATGTATTAATTTCTAAAACGATTAATTAATTTCTATTTACCTACACTCGCAACGAAAGGTATCTTCATAAACTCTCAAACAATCAACCCAAAAATTAGTGTAATTAAAATTCTAGTGGATCAAGATAAAAGAATAAGTGATACAGAGTTTTTAGAAGATGAATTTGATTATTTAAAAACATCGCTACAAGCTAATGGTTATTCCCTTAAATAAATTAACAATATAACCAAACCTGTTAGGTGCATCCGCCTACCAGTTAATCTTGGTAGAAGTTTTCTTCCCTTCATAACAAACTTTATGGATAAAATTAAAAAGATATTAATTAACCATGGTATTAGAAGTATTTTCAAACTTACAAGAAAGATCAAAGAACATTTAAGATCACCTAAAAACTCTTAAAATTTGTTATTAGCTTCTAGAGTGTATAAGTTTTCTTGTTCTTGTAGAAAAGTATCCATTGGAACCACAGAACGTAGCTTTGATACTAGAAAGTACATTTGAAATGCAGATTGAACAAACTAGAGAATTCTGCCTCAGCCGATCATGCGTTAAATAATTTAAGTCATAACATCCAATGTGGTAATATGGAAATTATTACGTTCGTTTACAATGAGGAGCTATTGAAATACATAAACATCCAGTTGACTTAAACAGTCAATATGATAATATGGAAATTATTACGTTCGTTTACAACGAGAACTAATTGAAATGTATAGTTTAAATGACTTAAACCGGCAAGAAGTAAACCTCCGATTAAATAGGTTTTGGCATATTGTAACTAAAAAAATACAGAATGGTATTATCACATCATTCCACTTATTTAACACATATCTACAGTTATAATTAAGATAAGATTGAACAAAGAAATTGTGTTTTCAATGTATAATAACGATTACAGTCCTTAAATAGTATTTCTCTGTTGAATTTGTTATTGTTCAAAATATGTTTTTCACGCTTAGACTTACACAAAGTTTGTTATATTTGTTTTTTTGATTGTGATTTTTTACTGTTAGCTTCCGTTCGTTAAAGGGTGTTCTGATTTGTCACTTTAAACGTGGTTTAATATTTAATCTATTAAGATCTATCTAATCTTTACTAAAATAAAATTAGATTTCATAGTTGGCTTTTTCATATACTCCCAACTACTACAGCAGGATTATATTTGCATTTTCAGATTTCATATATTTATTTGGCATCTTAATGTGAGCATTTGCTAAGTAATTGTTCTCCAAACGTTTACATTTTTATAAAAAAATTAATAAAATACACGATACACAATGGATAAGTGTTTCAGTTGGTAAATAAGTTCTCACATTTTTGAAAACTGTACATTTTCATGACCAGTCAGGATTTTCTTCGTGTGCTTTACATATCTCCAAAAATGAAGGAGTATTGTATGAATCGCTCTTTTTGGACGACAGAAAAAAGCCGTAGAGTACATCTGTCGCTCAATTTATCGATGCCAAAATGGATATGTACAGGGTTACACATTTTCGACACTTTTACTGGTTATCTCGGTAATTATTGAACTTATCAACGAAACTTGCTAGTTTAGAAGATACGGGGGTAAAACGAAAAATTGTCGACTTCGAATTTGTCCCCTGCACGTTTTATTACCAACAATAGAAAAAATGTTTCCTATGAAACTATCTTAATTTGCTAGGTAGAGTATTATGCCGTCCAAAAATCACATATACCGGGTCAACTTAAAAAGTTATCGCATCCTACGTTACCATTTTAAATGGAACACTCTGTATATTTTTAGCAAAAAATGTTGCATTTGTAATTGTCTTTTCATATATATAACATTTAATATAGTTTATTAATAGTTTACTATTTAAATAAGTGAACAATTCTAATTTTTACATTAAATCAGTAGTAGGCCATTCATTGTGAGGTAAGAAAACGAAATGAAAGTTTACGTTGTTCATTGAAGTTTAGAGCATCTTTTTAATTTTCCTTGATAATCGTAAGATGTCTAAGAATACCTACTTAATAGATAGACGGCTATGGGTAAAATCTAGTTGCCATGAAAACAAAACAGGGTGAGTAATTTTAATTAATGACAGACCGCAACGTGTTTCGAGTTTTCTGTTAGATAAAATGGTTTACGAAAACTATGACAAATACGATATGTTATGTGCATATATCGAATGTCAAAGAAATAAGGAAAATTCCCTAAACTTATATTTTCGGTGATATTTTTAAAAGACTAGAAAACAATCTGAAGAACTGTGGAAGCTTTAGTAAACCGGACTTGTTGAATATACTAAGGAAAATAAAGAAAATGAAATAATAAACGTTCTTGGGTTCGTGGAATGTGAATTTCAAGTAAGTTTCGCTTACTATTACCAATTAACTGGAATAGTTTTATGCAAAAAATTGCACACTTATAATAATGTTATTAAAATCAAGTTCACTTTCAGCAAGGAAATTCCACGTCTATACCAACAATAGAAAAAGTAGTTGGGGTGTCAAAAATCAAGGTTCCAAAGATATTGAAAAAAAAATCATTACTTCCCATATAAGGTAAATTTGGCACAATATTTGAACCACGGAGGTCATGGGAAAAGAGTTGAATTTTGCCATTGGTTTTTACATAAATGTAACGAAATTCCCAATTTTTATAAGAATATTGTATGGTTCGATGCGGCAAGAATTACGAATTATGGCATGATAAGCCACCACAATTAAAGATACTGGGCCGACACTAACCCGTATTTATTGAAACCCGTTCGCCGACGGGGTAGATTTGGTTATCTGAATACTGAAAGATACCTAAATGTTCTGGAAACTAACCTTTTAAATTTGTTTGATGCCGAAGCTTTGGAAGAACGAACTAATATATACTTTCAGCAAAATTGTGCTCCCAGCCATAACGCCTTAAGAGTCAGGGACCATTTAAATATAAACTTCCCAGAGAGATGACACCTCCAGATTTTTGTATGGGGTCATCTAGAATCAAAGATCTATAAACGAACCAATGAAACACAGGAACAGCTTCTTGAAGCAATCCATGCAGCATTTATAAAAGTAAAACCTTTGCATATTATTAATGTTCTAAGATCGGTAAGAAATCGTAGCCAAAAATGTATTGACTGCAATGGAGGACCATTTGAGTACCTTCGTCGATAAATGTACCACATTTTATTTCATTTTCTTACATCATAATGCATGGCCTACTACTGATTTAATATAAAAATTAAAATTGTTCACTTATTTAAATAATCAACTATATTAAATGTTATATGTATGAAAAGACAATTAAAAATGCATTTTTTTTTACTAAAAGTATACAGGGTGTTCTATTTAAAATGAGAAAGTTGGATGCAATAACTTTTTACTTGATCCGGTAGATGCGATTTTTGGGCGGTATAATATTATACTTAGCAAACTAAGAAACTTTCCTAGGACACATTTTCTTCTATTACTAGTAATGAAACATACAGTGGATAAATTTAAAATCGACAATTTTTCGTTTTACCACCGTATCTTCTAAAGCAGCCAATATTTTTAAGTTCTGCTTTTACTATTTTTAGTTTCTCCCAAATACATCTTATGACACCTGCATCAGTTTTCTGATAAGTTCAGTATCTACTGAGATAAACAGTAAAAGTGTCGAAAATAGGTACTGTACGTATTTGAATACATACCAACAATATTTTACACATAATGCTATTTGAGTTAACAATGTGTCAACAATTTACAATAATTTGAACTATAGAAAATAGTACACAGTCTGATAAGGATTTTAAATACTATTTAAGCAGTTTTTGAAACGTTAATGTAATCTTCTGCCCTTTAAATGTATTAACAAACTGACAACGAATTTCAGTTACAAAATAAAACGGTGACAATTTATTTTACAGAAAGTCTTATCGGCTGGCTACGTATGAAATTAAGAATTCAAACCATTTTTGATAATTCACTAACGGCTATTACTAGGTCAATGAAATTGTGCACCGAGCAAAGTCATCGAAATTTTTATCTATGATTATGGTAATGGTAACGCAATGTTTACTAATTTACTTAATGTGTAAAAAGAGTAAACACATTCTTCTTAAATAATATCGGAAGCGAAAGGTAAATCACGTTGCTTAATTAATCATCTCTTAATAGCTTTTTCAATGTCAATAAGAAAATGTAATTATGACTGAAATTTATATACATAAATAATAATTAGTATTTTAATTAACACACGAAAATTACTGTTCATAATTAAAGTTGTCATAAATTATTATTTGTGCGATTACTATAGTTTTACACAGCGTGACCTGATTTGGTAATAACAATTTATCAATAGTTCTTACTTATTGAAGCATCCTTGCATGTTATTGTCTAGATAACAACCACAATTAAACACTAAAATTAAATGCTTTTAAAACATAATGAGCGTTGAATAGTTATACTTGGCAACTTTAACAATGTTTGAGCACTTAGAATATATTTTTAATACTTATTGTTTGCAATCGGTAATGAAATTTACATAAGATTTGTATTTTGATTTGGTGTTTTCCCAGATTATAATTGAACATTGCATAATTGTGCTTTGAATAATGTTTAATAGTTAATATTTTCGTGTTCAATTAATTTTCATGTTTAAGACTACATAAAATTTAGGAATTTATCCCATTATCATGGTGTTTTTTAACTTTATACATAAGATCTAATTTTAAAAGAAAGAATTACAATTACTTCCTTTAAACATAATATTTTCTATGCAAATCGCCAGGTTAGGGTAAAGGAAACATTTCTTATTACATTTTAAATTAAAATCTGTATTGTACGTGCGTTGCAGTACGATTTTGTAATTTTAAAGTTAATATTTAATTTAATACCTTTTTCCGCCAAGAAAATTTGTCATTTTCATTTTATAGTTTCTTACATTATCATTACAAAATATGGATGTGTATAATAAATAAGTTTATGAATAAAAAAGTTACTATTTTACTTTGATCTTAAGAAAAGTAATATTTCTCAATTAATAAATTCATAAACATATGTTTATTACTTATACAAAAATAACACATTGGATATTTTGGTGTATTTTTCAAAATTACACAGAAACTTAAAAAAATTAAACGTTAGAGATATTATTTATACACTTGATTAGTTGTTATTAACATTGGTAAGCTATACAGTCGTATACCCAAGCATCACATGCATATGCTCTATCGTATAGTTTACCTGTCCTTGCGTTTGTATCTAGCTAGGTCAATTTCCAGGTGTACTGTAATGTAGTGAAAGTACTGTATTAGGTCAAGAATTTTACATTTTAATTAAAAAGTTGTTAAACTGTCTTTTCAAGGTACCAATTTCGTTATAAATATTCATAACACATATTTTTTTGAGTCACATTATTTATCTATCGCGTGCGCATTATGTATATATTAATTTCATAGAAAGATAAAAATTAAATAAACAGTAAGATGGGATTTTGTACCTGTAATTTACTACAATGAGTAGTCACAATACCGGATAATTCATTCTCTTAGGAAATAAAAAATAATTATTCTTAGCGCATCTTATCCTTGCTAATTGTTAAAAACAATAATTTCCTTATGCTTACAAATTTAAAATATTGTATTAAATTAAAAAAAATAAAAAGAAACAAATTAAAACTTACTTTATAACAGTTTGTTTCACTCCCGAAGTCATTGTAAAGTCACACACTAACAAAACACTTTCTTTCCAAAAACTGCAAAACTTTATAATTTAAGATAAAAAAATGCTATAAATAAAAAATCAATCACACATTTCTATATCTTAAGATGATAAAGATGAGTTTAAAACAGACAGGAAGCAGCAATAAACTGTAGAGCTTTGGTATCCCGCTATATAACCTAACCGAATTCCCCACTCTTATCGACTCGCGGGTGCCTTGTCAAGTTACATGAAAAGTTCGAAATTTTTACGATTTTCGGTGTCACTTCATAGCATTTATTGAATTTTCGAGTGGCAGAAGCTACCTTCTTGTTTATATTTATTTCTTCGTTCTTGAACTTTTTTCGTAAAATATCAACTGCAAAGGTTCTTACCCGCAAACCAGTATATACGTAATTTTTGTTCTAAGTAATATTAAAGACAACAATAATTTATTAAATACCATTAATAGTTTAATAAATGGATTCAGACTAATTGAAGTTGAAGACTAGATATTGCTAATCCTAATTTGTTTAAATTATTTTATGGCTAAATCACACTTTTACAGTTCATGATGTGACGCTAATGTAACTTATATAAAAAATAAATTTTCAATGCTACGAAGCATTTTATCGATTTAATTTAAGTGTATGTAAGAAGTTGAAGGAGTTTCAAAACTTATTTAAACTTCTAATCATCTTAAATTGAAAAGTTTGAAAATTGCCTGAAATTTGTAACGCGTGAAAGCAGATTGTACAATGCAGTTTTTATTTTCAAACTTTCAACATGGTAAATACGTTCAACTTCAGCAATGTTTTTCTGTATTATTTCTCGACAAAGTCATCTTATCTAAAGATTATAATTTTATCTAAAGAGAACAGTTCGTTTAATTTTCTTACACACACATTTTACCTTGAAGAATGTAATAATACTCATTCACGTAAAGCACTTTAATTAAATCATAAATAAATTTGAAAATGATCACATTTTGGGACTAATTTAAATAGTTTTTAAATGAATTTGTTGTTTTGTAAAAATATTTTGGTAAGAATATTTTTTGTTTATGACGCAGCATTGTATTAGGTAAAAAATTGTTTATCTGCATTTAAGTGATTTAAGTTTATTCATTTTTTAAACCAATCAAGACACGGTCAATTGATTAATATCTAATAATATTTATTAAAAGCTAAATAGTATTGGTTAGCTTTTCAGTAGACGTTTGCTGTAGGAGGATGTGTGAGACAGCTAAGTGAAAATTAAATCTACAAATTTGTTTCGTAATATGTGCATTAATATTTAACCAAACTTATTACGTGAATTCATTCATTTCATTCTTTATTACACAAACTAATTAAGATAACGTTTTTTACTATACACTAGTCTGTTAGTGCAACCCAAACTTTAATTAGACTAGTAATTTATAAATAGTGATATGTGTTCACACCTTGCAGAGCTGTACGCATTACGTGGTAAAATGTGGGCAAAACCAGTTATAAAATCCTTACTGATTGAACTTCTTATATTATTTGTATTTTGTCCTGATGAGTTTAACCGTAAATGTAAATCCTTGGCTTAGTTTACGTTTGTGGTGAGGTAACAAAATTACTCTGGACATCTCTCCCCTAAAAATATTGCTTCATTTTTAAAAGATACCGATCGAACGCTATGTGCCGGAACAAACTATGAGAACTGTAGAGAAATAAATACTTGTTGCAGCAAATCACCGAATGGTTTTGTAATTTTGTATTATGTTAGCTTCGTATTTGAACTAGCGAGATAATTTTTCATACGTTTCAGGAATTCTGCCAAAGAAATGTCAGTTGGATACATTTTCCAATTTTAAATAAAATAAGTGCAGCAGGTAACAATACATCTGGCAAAAATTATGTTTTTCATAAATCCTAATTGAATGTCTAAAGTGAAACAACCCACCTTGTTCAGACAACTTGCTTTTTCAATTTCTAGTAGGGGATACCAACAAATACTTTATCCTAAGTTGGGCAACTACATTGTATAAGATTTAGCAATCTTACACAGGTTTGAAACGAATGATCATAAATTGCCCCTTTTTGCTAATAAAATACGTAGGTCCCATATTACATACGCTTCATCTCACCATGAAATTATCATTTCATATTTCTTCTTCCAACTTTACCAGTTCCAAGTCAAAACCTTTTATTTTGTGATTTTAAATGACCCGACCTTTATCCGTCATAATGGTCTAAAGATACAAATCCTCTTTGAGATTTTTAATCTAGTTTTTTTTGCCATGCTTATTTAACTTAATTCATCGAATGTGCATTCTTGATTGATTAACTACACTTCTCAGGCATTCAGTATAAAATATACTAACACGATTTGAAATAGCACAAAGACAATCACAAAAAATCGGACTACTGTGACATTCGTCTACAAAACAAATTTCTGATAGCCCTTTTGAGCGTTGAGACCTCCAGGATCGTGGTTCAAATTGCTTTGTGGCGAAATGATTGTTAGGACACCTTCAAATTAAACAGACTTTATTTAAAATAATGATATAAAATAAAAAGAATACTAAATATTAACAACAAATAAACCAAAAAAAGACTCCCGGTAAATAATAAAAGAAAATAAAATATAATTCTGGTAACCCTTCCGGATCGGGACGGCACTGTCCAGTTTTAGACTCCACTGGATGCGTCCTCTCTGTTTATAGCTGAAATTATACGGGTTAATTGAAACAGGTGGTTTTAAATATAATATCAGAAATGCTAGTTATTTCGGTAGTTATTTGACTATGTGTATGGTGTTTCGGGGTTATGGGTAGCACGATATGTGGAAATCAGGTGAGTATAATTTTGTATAATTTTAGTTAGATACGAAATGTGTTTATCACATGGACCAGGAGGTGTGAACCGTTGTAGTTTGTAAGATTGGGGTTGCATATGTAGAGTAGATAATTAGGGAGGTCCAGGTGTGTTTATGGTATTGATAGGCAATTAATCTAATAGAGTTTAAGTACGAGAATAGGTGTTCGGGGCAAAACCTCCGTTCACCTTTTATAGGGATACTGAGATGGTTTGGGGTGATTATTTCTCAGAGATGCAACTATTTGTTCGGGGCCGCAACCTGCGTTAAAATAGTGACGGCTGTGCTTGCAATTTAAAAGCCCAAATTGGTGCTGAGCAACCAATATTGCTGGTTTAAATTACTCTTTTGTGGTGGAGTAGTATAATTATAGGAAAGATTATAAGGGACGCACTACGTGAGAATACGGGATGGTACTATACGGTGCTATAAACAACCAAACCTGTTTGGTATAACTGTGCCTGCGACAGAGTAGTTAGAAGTAGGGAAACGGATTTATGGATGTCTGGTGAATGGTGGTGGATGGTTTTGTGGTAGTACGGGTGGTGGATTTGGTGGATGTATCGTATGAAGCGAATATTTATAATGAATAGAAATAAGTGTGTAAACGTGCGGTTAGGTAAGAATTGTACAGATAAGTAAAGGTAAGGTATATAGTGAAGGAGTATGTTGGTATCTGGCCTGGTAAATAAGTGCAAAATAAGTCATATATATATATATATATATATATATATATATATATATATATATATATATATATATATAGCGGAAATTGGAGAGTGGGAAATAGGATAACAACTGATAACTTTTTTAAATAATGTGATAGAGCAATTGTGGAAGTAACTAGGAAATATGGTTTGATAGGAATTATTTCTAGGAATGGAAAATTTGTAAGCATTCTGGCAGGATCATTACACATCACCCTTACCCGGGGACGAGATGGTGGACCGGTGGCTGGTGGTTGATGAGTCCATACTCGAGGGCGATGGTTCTCTTCACCCGCATGAATTCCCCATTAGGAAGGAGGATCTTCACTCGGCAGCGATTCCTGACGATCCATCTTCCTCTACAGGGCACATTGGGTGGAGGATGTAAGAAGGTCGGTCAGAGACGCTCAACAACGTTATCTCGATGTTATTTGTTGTATCACTGACGGTATATTTCTAATTCCAGAGCATCGAGGACTTGTACCATCTGCCGCAAAGGAGAAGGAGTAAAAGGAAGGCCAATGAGTTGTGTCAGGATTGGAGAGAGTTCTCAATTAAACAATTAAGAGTAGGGTAATGGTGGTAGAGGACTAGCGGGCAGAGGAATTTCAGAAACAGGAAGGTCAATTGTTGCAGTTGGTTCAGGTGAGTGTGGTTTAGAATTACGGTACGGACTTTATTTGATTGGGTTATAGGACAAGGAGGCAGGAGGCAGCTTTTCCGTACCTGGAGCTTGATACCTGTGTGGTTGTTAGGGCCGGATGGTAAGGCGGCTACGACGTTTATTTTTGGTCAGACGAGTTGATGCCATTTTCAGAGACTGTTGGTCTGACCTGAGAATTTCGTTTATATACTCCTTATTGTCCATGTTCCCTCTCCGAAGTCTGGTTGTAGTGGCGGAAGATATCGTTTCCAGAGGGGGAAGTTCTGCGTCGACGCTTTTGACGTCCTTGCTAATTTTGCATTGATGTCGAAGGAGAGGGATAATGTGTCTATGGCGAACAGTCTCAAAACTTCGATCCTTTTCATACGGCGAGACTGCTCCTGGGTCGTTAGAGGTAGTGTATTGACGGAGGTATAGCGGTGAAGGTGTGTTGCACCAGAGGGATCGAGCTCTCTACCGAAATTGAGTAAGGCTGAGGAAAATCCTGTGGAGGAATGTACTACGGAGTTTATTGCGAAGGATTTTTGGGTAAGTGTGTGTCTCACTCTTTGTGATCCTTTCCGATGAACTTGGCAATCATGGTACCCATTACCTTGTTGGCACGCTCCACTGGGTTGGCTTGAAGAGTATAAAGTGGTATTAAACGGTTAATGCCAAGTTTTTCGAGGGCCTCCGTAAACAAACGGCCGGGATATTGGGGACCGTTGTCTGGGAGAAGTTTGTGCGGACATCCATAGCGATAGATTACTTGTTCCCGGAAAGCCTAGAGAATCGCGGGACTAGTGGCGTGGCGAAGAGGTTTCAATTCTACCCATTTTGTCAGAAAGTCTTGGAATATCAATACGAACGTGTGCCCTTTCTTGGTCCTGGGCAAAGATCCTATTAGATCCATGATGATGATTTGCCAAGGATGTCCGGTCTTGGAGAAATACATTTCATCAGATGGTTTCTGTGAAGAAGCTTTAAATTCGTGGACGATAGGGGACTTTGGAGATCGTAACATCTTTTGATGTGTTTTATTACATCTCTTTCTATTCCAGGCCAATAGTAGTGTCTGTGTATTCTGGAGAGTTCCCGGGGGTGTACGCCGGCTTCGATCTCTGGTGAGGATTCTGGTAATTTTTTGTACAGAAAGTTATTTTGTATTTTGTATAGGGAATAATCGGCTGGACTCTATTGGACTTACTGTAGGAGATTATGGTACCAAGGATAGTCTTGGATCTCCTGTGCTGTCCATTCAAGGGGAGAGTGTTGGTGTAGGAGGGACGGACTCATGTAAACGACAAAGTGCATCTGCCACTTTGTTCAAAGTTCCCTTCCGGTAGTCGACAGAAAAGTCGTATTGTTGAAGTTCCATAATCCAGCGGGACAAGCGTGAGGTGGGTTTCTCAAGAGTTCGTAAGCATTTTAAACTCCTGTGATCGGTGAGTACAACAAACTTATAACCCTCGAGGTAACCTTTGAGTTTCAGGATGGCCCACACCACCACCAGACATTCTTTTTCGATGGTGGAGAAATTGTGTTCAGTGGGTGTGACTGCTCTACTTATGTAAACGATCACCTTTTCTTCCGACTCTTGTCTCTGAGTGAAGACAGCTCTGAGGCCTGTGTCGCTGGCGTCAGTTTGGAGGTTAAATGTCTTCGTAAAATCTGGGCAGACTAACACTGGGAGAGAAATGAGTGCCTGTTTATGTGTTCGAAAACCTCCTGTTGTTTTGAAGTCCAGAGGAATTTGTGATTTTTCTTCAAGAGTTGGGTTAATGGTTGCCTGAGCTGAGCGGACTGGAAAATATACTTCCGGTAATTGGGTAATGGCTTCTACTTTGTCTGGATAAGGCTGGATTTCCTCGGAGGTAACTACACGTCCCAGGTATTTCAAAGATGTCCTATAGAACTGGCATTTATCTACTTGCAACTGCAGTCCATTTTCCCGAAGTCGCCGAAAACCTTCACGTAAGTTTTGTAAATGTCCGGTAAAAGTTTTTCTTAACGAAATAATGTCATCTAGGTAGACGAAGGCTTTTCCGGTCAGGTCTGGTCTAATGACGCTGTCAAGTAGACGTTGGAAGTTGGCAGGCGCTGAACGCAATCCGAAGGGTAGTACTTTGAATTGATAGAGACCGCGTCCTAAAAGCAGTAATGGGCTTACTACTTTCCTCAAGGTAAACTTGCCAATACCCCTGTTTCAAATCTAAGGTACTGATATAATTGGCTTCACGCAACTGATCCAGAATTTCTTGGATGAACGATAAGGGATAAGCATCTTTGAGTGTTAGTTGATTGACTTTTCTAAAATAAGTGCAGAATCTGTATGTATCTGATGGTTTCCTGACGAGTACAACTGGTGAACTCCAGGGGCTTTGAGACGGTTCGATGATGTCATTGGCTAACATGTCATCTACTTCTTGGTTAATAATGGTTTGCATGTCTCGATTCCTCGGGTAATATCTTTGCTTTACTGGTTACACTTCAGGTAATAAAGTAATACGGTGAGTTATGGTTTGTGTTCTGCCAGGTAGATGTTCAAAATTTTGTTAGTTCCAAATTTAAAAATTGGTTGAGTTGCTGGAGTTCATCACCATTAGGTACGTGGATGCCGCTTAGTCCTACAGACGATTCTGTCTGCAGTCGTAAGGTGATACTGTCAAGCTCAACTTTACGTGGATAAAGTCGTATCGTCACGTGGGTTTGCTTCAAGTCTAATCCGAGAACTACTTTTGTGGAAAGCTTTGGTAAATACTGCTCCACTACCATGCGTGTTTGCTGACCTATTATCGCGGGAAAAGGGTCACAACCTAATGAATAGATGGTGGTGTTGTCTGCCAAGCAAACTGGCTCATGGGTGACCTTCCCGGGCAAGATGAAGTTGCGTACCAAGATATTTTTCACTTTACTACCAAAATAAGTGCGGGATGCGCCAGTATCTACCAGGGCGTGGACTGGATGACCGAATATTTGGAGCTTCGCAAGCAATCTGTTTTAGGTGGACATAGGTAAGAGGGTTGGTATCGTTGGGGGTGTATTAAACTCTTTGATTTTCTGTAGCCACTCATGCCATTCCTCCTTGGACGTAGCTGGTTTATAGTGGGAGTTGAGGGACATAGCCTGTCACGGTGGAGGTCCCTTGCGTCTTTCACTGGCGATTGCAGTTTTCCGAACGGGGGCAGAGACAATTCTTGGATAAAACTCTTGTTTCTTCACATCTGGAGCAGAAAAGTTTGAAGATGCACTTACACTGGGTTCGTATATGTCCTCTCTTGCCACAGTTGCAACACACATCTTCCCGTTTGTAGATTAAACTTGGGATATTGGCAGGTTGACTGATTTGTTGTGTTGTAGATTGAATGGGTGCGATACGAGAGGCAAAAGAGGTGTGGATATTGTGAAAGCGCACTCGAAGAGAAGTGGCAACTGAGGCAGGGTTATAGTTTTTGTTCGGCAACCTTTCGTACTGACTGGTCATATCTATCAGATCAGGTAATGTATTAAAATCTTTCTGACGGACGTAATACTTATATTTGGTCATCAGGTTCTCATAGATCCGTTCCAGTTGGTTATGGCAGTTAATCCTCCATGTATTCGTATTAAGGTTAAGATGGAGGTGGCGTAGTCCACAGCTTTCTCTTTTGGTCCTTGTACACGGTTTCCGATCACTTCTTCAACTTGAAAGTCTCTTAAGAAATCGTTCCAGGTAATCCAATTGTTTCGATTATTTCTGTACCAAAGTAACAC
>JARFJB010001973.1:270000-272500 GCA_036346205.1 Vesta saturnalis
GCACACACCACACACACACACACACACTGCACACACACCACAACACCACACCCCCCACTCACCACCACCACACACCGCACACACCACTCACACCACACCACACACACCACACACACTCACACCACCACCACCACCACACACACCCACACACACTGCCACACACTCACACACACACACACCACACACCACCACCCCCCCCCCCCCCCCCCCCCCCCCCCCCCCCCACCCCCCCCCCCCCCCCCCCCCCCCCCCCCACCCCCCCCCCCCCCCCCCCCCCCCCCCCCCCCCCCCCCCACCCACACCCACACACCACACACACCACACACGCACACCACACACGACACACACACACGCACACACGCACACACCCACACCACACACCACACACACGCACACACGCACACACGCACACACCACACCACACCACACGCACACACCCACACCACACACGCACACACACACGCACACACACCCACACACTGCACACACACACGCACACACGCACACACCACAACGCACACACGCACACACACCACACACCACACGCACACACACACACACACACACCACACACGCACACGCACACACGCACACCACACCGCACACACCACCCACACACGCACACACGCACACACGACACACGCACACACGCACACACGCACACACACACCACACACACACACGCACCAGCACACACGCACACCACTCACGCACACACGCACCACACACCACCACACACTCACACACCACACACACACCGCACACACACGCACACACCACACACGCACACACACTGCACACACACACCTCACACACACGCACACACCACACCCACACACTGCACACACACTGCACACTCCACCACACACTCACACACTGCACACACCCCACACACACCTGCACACACACACACACCCACACCCCACACCACACACACCACACACTGCACACACACTGCACACACACTGCCACACTGCACACACACCGCACACCACACTGCACACACCACGCACACACACTGCACACCACGCACACACACTGCACACACACTGCACACACACGCACACACTGCACACACGCACCACACTCACACACTGACACACACCACCACACACGCACACACACTCGCACACACTCGCACACACACTCGCACACACACTCGCACACACACTCGCACACACACTCGCACACACTGCACACACACTCGCACACACACTCGCACACACACTCGCACACACACGCACACACACGCACACACTCCACACACACTCACACACACTGCACACACACACACACTGCACACACACTCACACACTGCACACACACACACTCGCCACACACTCGCACACACACTGCACACACACTGCACACACACCCACACACACACTGCACACACTGCACACACACTCACACACACTGCACACACACTGCACACACTACACACACACTGCACACACACTGCACACACACTGCACACACACACACACACACACACACACTGCACACACACTCGCACACACCACACACACACACACGCACACACGCACACGCACTCACGCACCACACACATCACGCACTCACGCACTCACGCACCACGCACTCACGCACACACGCACTCACGCACTCACGCACACGCACTCACGCACTCACACACTCACTGCACACACACTGCACATCACCTCGCACACACACTCGCACACACACTCGCACACACACTCGCACACACACTCGCACACACACTCACACACACTCGCACACACACTCGCACACACACTCGCACACACACTCGCACACACACTCGCACACACTCACACACTGCACACACACGCACACACACACACTGCACATCACACTGCACCACACACTGCACACACACTGCACACACACACTGCACACACACTGCCACACACTGCACACACACTGCACCACACACTCGCACACACACTCACACTGCACACACACTGCACACACTCACACATACACGCACACACACTGCACACACACTGCACACACACTCACACACACGCACACTCACACTCCACATCACACACACTGCACACACATGCACACACACACTGCACACACACTGCACACACACTGCACACACACTCACACACACTGCACACACTCCACACACTGCACACACACTCCACACACTGCACACAACGCCACACACTGCCACACACACGCACACACACGCCACACACTGCACACACCCACACACACACTCACACACACTCCACACACACTGCACACACACCCACACACACTCGCACACACACTGCCACACACACTGCACACACGACACACCACACACACTCACACACACTCCACACCACCACACACTGACACACACTGCACACACTGCACACACACACTGCACACACACCCACACACCACACACACACCACACACCGCACAACACACACACACACACACACACCACACACACACCACACACACACACAACACACACTGACACACACACACACACACTCAC
>JARFJB010001973.1:277500-522500 GCA_036346205.1 Vesta saturnalis
ACAGCACACGACGTTCCATACTACAAAGTCGAAATTGAAAGAAATGAAATAACTTTGTTAATACGTTTTTAGGATAGTAATTCTTTGCCCTTATTTACTACGTTCATAACAAAAATACGCAACAATGTAAAACAGAAACAAAACCTATGTCAGATGGAGGTTACTATACATCTAGATGCTAACTTGAAATAAATTCCAAATTCGCCCGCTTCTATAAAAATAACGGTAATATAGTTTAAGAATTTTCAATCTTCTTTAATTAATTCTTAATGTATTTTGGCTTCATTTTAAAATACCATATATAGAAAAGTTATGTGATGAAAGATTATTTTTAAAAGGATGTCTTAACATTTTCTTATCAAACTAATAGCTATAAAGATAATGAAAAATTTAAACACCTAAGTACACCTTAGTAATTTTTGCCGCCAAATTACGCCTAGCATCAAACAAATGCATGCAGCGTAATTAATCGGTATGCCTGAGATTTATACATAGATATTTTATATCTTTGAAATACCCAGCTAATTCACAAATGTTTGAGAAAACCAAAACTACCCTTCCGCCAATGGATTTTACCCAAAACCTAATAAGCTCCAGGACAATACACACGCACGCACACAAGCATTCACGCAATCACTCACTACACTAACTTATTCACTCACTTAATGACTCACTCTTTCACTCACCCTCAGGCACACACACACACACACTCACGCAACCACACGCTCACACCACACTCACAAACACACACATCACAAACCCACACACTGACACCTCACATCACTGACACACCACACACTCACACACACACACACACACACACACACACACACACACACACACACACACACACACACACACACACTCACACACTCACACACTCACACACTCACACACTCACACACACACACACACACACACACACACACACACACACACACACACACACTCTCACACTCACACACTCACAGTATTTTTAGACATACAGAAGGCTTACGACACAACTTGGAGGCATGGAATTATTAAAACCCTGATTAGGAGGAAAATCGGAGGAAAAATGTTGTCATTCATTATAAGCTATCTAAGACAAAGGTACTTTAGAGTGAAATCTGCAAACGCTTTATCAACAATTCGCTTGCAAGAAAATGGTATACCACAAGGCTCATCTCTTAGTGTGGTGTTATTTGCCATACCTTAACACAAGATACAGATTTTGCTGTAGGTAAAACTTTGTGAAACAGACAGAGCAACATTTACAAACAAATCTAAACAGACTGCTATAACAAGCAAATAAAGTAGGTTGTAGCTTCTCTAATACGACGACCATGCGTCTGTACTTTTGTCGACAAAGAAAATACAATCAAGAACCAAACCTAAAAATAGGAACAAAACAAATAAAAACTCAATCTTCAATAAAGCACTTTGGATTAACGCTGTATAAAAAGCACATGGCACATAGAACTATTGATTAACAAGTGCAAACAATTTTTAAATATAATGCGTTACATTGCAAATCTTAAATGGGGCGCAAACAGAAATATTTTAATTAAATTCTGTAACGTAATGGTACAAAGCAGAATAAATTATGGGTAAATTATCTACGCTGCAGCTAGAATTGGTACAACTCGAACAGCAACTGGAGCTTTTCCTACGAGTCCATATTCCTCTGTATGTTGTGAGAGCGGGGTTATGCCACTAAACTACCTACTACCCGTAAACCTGCTTAAATATGCTCTAAAAGTATGGATGCTAAAATTTCATCCCTTAAAAGAATTACTATTTGAACCAACAAAGACGGACCTAATCTATGACAAGAAACCCACTAGAGTACGGATAAAACATACTATATTAAATTATAAAATTAAATTTCCAAATATCTACCAAAATGCAAACACGAAGATCGTGGGTCTTCAACGCGCCGCAACCCCACCTGGATTGCAGTGTCTAGAAAAAAGGAAATAATAATAATAAAATTTATAAAAATACATTATACAGTATAGTAGATACCTACCAAAATGCAACAGTACTATATTCAGACGGCTTCAAAACTGAAGATGGTACAGCTTCGGCTATTTACTCAGGCGGAGAGTTCCATTTTTGGACATTACCACATACCTCCGAAATCTTTAGTGCAGACCTGTACGTTATATGGATGGGACTAAGGTACATAGAATACATCAATGGTAACATATTCCTAATATGTAGTGACTCCAAGAGTGCCTTGCAAGGCATTTCAGATGCCTTCAGTACAGACCTGCTCGTGCAAATAATATTAAATTTGACTTACTGGTTAGGAAGCAAAAATAAAATAGTTAAGTTTATATGGATTCCTAGCCATTTTGGAATAACGGACAATGAAATCGTAGATGAGAAAGTCAAACTGGCAATAAAACTAGAACCATGCCAAGGTACATTATCGCGATATGACGATATACTAAAAGACACAAAAACAAAACTAAAACAAGCCTGGTAAAGACAATGGAAAAATGGCAGCGCTAAACTGAACGAAATGAAGACCAATATGAATAACCATGACTACCACCGATCATTAAGTAGAATGGAGCAATCAGTACTTACGAGATTGAGAATAGGTCACACCAGGATAACGTCTAGCCATATGCTACCAAGAACCAGGCAAAAACAATGTGATCATTGCCAGAATATTATTACAGTAAAGCACACCTTATGTGAATGTGAGGGATATAATAATATCAGGAATCAATTAGGAATTCCAAATGAAATAGCAGAATGTCTAGTACTTGACATAAGAAAGGGAAGAAAGTTTATTGATTTTCTAAGGTATATTAATTTATTTAATGATATTCATTGGCTTAAGACAGATCTTAAGCGCTGATAGGCAAGTAGCTCAAAAAAAAAAATTTATGTCAAACAGACGTTTAAAACTTTATGTCAGACAGAAGTTAATAGACATCTAGATGCTAACTTAAAAAGTTAAAAGAAATGAAATAATTTGAATTTAGGGTAAATATGCAACCTCTTTTTTATACGTTCATAACCAAAACAGGCAACATTGTAAAAACAAAAAAATAATCAGATATATAGTATATGTTAACTTAAAAAAAATTTCAAAGCCGCCCGCTTCCATAAGATATCAACAATGCAGTATAACCATTTTCATTCATACTTAACTAATTTTTTAACTTACCTTGTGTTGTATTAAAAAACTTTGAAAGAAGAAGTTATGTAATATAAAATTTTCTTTAAAACATACGTCTACACTTTTCCTTATAAAATCAAGCGTTATTCAGATAATAAAAAAATTGGAACTAACACTTAAGTTCTAACGTAGGAATTTTTTGCCGCTAAATTACGCCTCGTATCAAAAAATTGCAAAGAACATAATTAATCGATATGTTTAAGGTCTATATATTTCTCCCAAAATCTAATCAGCTCTAAGCCAAGTGAAAAAACAAGTTTAAAAATTTTAAGCACGTAGTTATTTTCGTTCTGGAGTTATCGTGAAAACTAACATACATCCACACAGACATACATATGTACACACAGACATCCAGACGTGATGGCCGATCTTGGCGAAAGTTGGCCAAAAGTTGTAAAATGAGCTAATAAGTCGAATCAGCGGTAGTGAAAAAAAGTCGAATGCATAGCCTTCTATACTTACATATGTACTCGTATATGTAGGTTGGAAGGTAAAAAAACATATATTTTTTGACAAGAAGACCGAAATTACGTGTACCAATTCATATAAAGCATACAACCTACAATAAAATTTGAGTATGTAATCACTTTTTTATATGAACAATAAAAAGTCAAACTTTGAATTGAATTGTGATCTAAGGCGTATCTCATTTTACATTTTATTTAAGGTAAACAACAATTAACCGATAAGAAAACAAATTTACAATAAAAATAATTTTATTTTATAATCTAGTCTAATTGGATTTAGTAATTAAGTAATTACTTAGCTAACCAAAGTAACAATGGCTAACGTACGTCTCAAAAATTTTGGCACAAAATATTATGTCCAGTTTTATAAACAAATACAGGGTCTGCCTTTGGGAGCTGATCCTATGAGTATCTGCTAAACCAAACTTACTATAATTTTGAAAATTTGGTGACAGGGTAATGATGTTAGGGCTAACTCATCTAAAATATTTTCACGTTCATACCACTTCCGGTTATACCGGAAGTCGGTACTTTGTCGCTTATTTTAAATGGAACACCCCATATGTTAATACATTTTTGGATTCTATGTCGAATTTTAAGCTAAGTTTGTTAAATAAACTAGATACGTAACTTCAGTCGTTTAAAAAAAAAAAACAATTTTTCTAAAAAAATTGACAGATGCGGTCTTAGTAATAAGTTAATTGTTCTGTTCCTGTCAAACAATTTGAATAAAACTTTGAGGTGTTGTAGGCAAAGGTTTATTGCAACAGTCTGCAAAAAATGACATTTGTATTTTTCATAAAAATAAAATTATGAATGTCTAAACTTGACTATCAAAAAATACAAGTTACTCAAAACAAAAAATCAAACGGAAACCCCTATTTTTTATTACTCAGATCGATTTAACGTCAAAAATTAAGGTAAGTTTGTTTAAAACTTTATTTGCCTAAACGTAACAGTTTCATACTTATTATCAAAAAAGTCCCAAATTTAAAATTTGTGATAAAAATGAGCTACATACTTAAATATAGTATTCCTTGTTCGTGGTCACCATGGAAACCAAATAACTGCGAATTGAAATGAAGAACATTTTTTTCAAATTCGATATACAACATAAGTGTAAAAATTGAATACTTTATGAGTAAATCGAAAAGAACTACTTTTGACTGCGGAGGTAGTAACTACATACTAGCACTAATACAACGTGATCAATCTCAAGTGTACTGTAGTGGTATGACAAAAATCCCTAGTTGTCAATATTGTTGTGTTTTGCAGTTGGCTGCTTTGGATTTTTAGTGTGGTTTTAGTCGTTTTGGTTTATGTCAGTTTATGTCATATTATACCTTCGTTTTTCACTTTTGTATTTTCTTGAGTTATTTACAAACTGTCTATATCAAGACAAATTACATATTCTGAATTTCAAATTTGGAAAGACATTGTCATTCCATAAGCATGTACTGTAAATTTTATTTAATTATAACGAAATTATAACATTTAAATACTTAGGATTCATTATTTTGTAATGATTTAATCCAATCATTAAATAATATTTTATTCATTTTGTTGTATTTTATACGGATGCAGTCTAATCAAATACAAAATTGTCATTATTTAAATTAAGATAATATTTTATAATATGTATAAGTTAATAACCTTCATACAGATTTGAAACTGATCGTAGTTTTTACTCGAACCATGCTCTAGAGTAGCTAGAGCAATACAGCTTCTTACCAACCTATCAGTGGTACCAACTTAAATATTTTGATCACGTGGTATACACCTGAGATTGATCACTCTGTATAACCTTGACAAAACTTGAACAAAATCTAACGACCCGTTCATAAGTTACAGGGGTGGCCCCTGTTTGATTTATATATATATATATATATATATATATATATATATATATATATATATATATGTATATACAGGGTCCGCCTTTGGGAGCTGTTCTTATGAGTATCTGTTAAACCAACCTTACCATAATTTTGAAAATTTGGTGACAGGGTAATGATGTTAGGGCTAACTCATCTAAAATATTTTCACGTTCGTACCACTTCCGGTTATACCGGAAGTTGGTACTTAGTCGCTTATTTTAAATAAGTTTGTTTAAAACTTTATTTGCCTAAACGTAACAGTTTCATACTTATTATCAAAAAAGTCCCAATTTTAAAATTTGTGATAAAAATAAGCTACATACTTAAATCTAGTATTCCTTGTTCGTGGTCACCATGGAAACCAAATAATTGAGAATTGAAATAAAGAAAAATATTTGAAAAGTTACTGCAAAAATTATAAAATTGATAATTTTGTGATTTAAAAGTTATTTTTGCCAAATAGAAATTTTCTGTCATTTTTTTTCAAATTCGATATACAACATAAGTGTAAAAATTTAATACTTTATGGGTCAATCGAAAAAAACTACTTTTTTACTGTTTTACTGTTAAGTTTAGGCCAATAAAGTTTTAAACAAACTTACCTTAATTTTTGATGTTAACTCGATCTGAGTAATAAAAAATAGGGGTTTCCATTTGATTTTTTTGAGTAACTTGCATTTTTTGATAGTCAAGTTTAGACATTCATAATTTTATTTTTATTCAAAATACAAATGTCATTTTTTGCAGACTGTTGCAATAAACCTTTGCCTACAACACCTCAAAGTTTTATTCAAATTGTTTGACAGGAACAGAACAATTAACGAGTTATTATTAAGACCGCATCCGTCAATTTTTTTAGAAAAATGTTTTTTTTTAAAACGACTGACTGAAATTACGTATCTAGTTTATTTAACAAACTTAGCTTAAAATTCGACTTAGAATCCAAAAATGTATTAATATACGGGGTGTTCCATTTAAAATAAGCGACTAAGTACCGACTTCCGGTATAATCGAAAGTGGTACGAACGTGAAAATATTTTAGATAAGTTAGCCCTAACATCATTACACTGTCACCAAATTTTCAAAATTATAGCAAGTTTGGTTTAGCAGATACTCATAGGATCAGGTCCCAAAGGCGGACACTGTATGTGTTATTTAAACTTATAGCTATCAAAATTGAGAACTTAAATTAAATGAAGTGGTCCGTGATTTTCAACAAGACGCAATTTTCTACAAACATCTCGCATAAGGTCTTGGGCGACTGTAATATGTATCTCTCCAATTTTTCTGTAAATCCGATTCTTCATTTTCGGCTTGCCATCCTACATCATACAATTTTTTACTCAAAAGGGCCTGATGCAGATTAGAGGGATTGTCGTTTCCTGACATGAATGGCATATTATGTGGGTTGAGCCAGTTCTGAGTTTCCCTGGCGTAATGGCATGATGCTAAGTCTGACTAAAACATTATATCGTCTTCAGCATGATGTTCATTAATGAAATCATTCAGTTTGACCAGACAATTCTGAATATAGCTCTGACTATCCAGTGCTTCGCCTCTTACACGTCCCACATAGAAATCGCGCACCAGACTAAAATGATATCAACAAATTTTGCCTTTTCTTTATATTTAACATTCTCTGGGAAGTTTTCCATGTTATCCGTATAGAAACCATCGTTACCCTTAATTTCTGAGTCACTTAGAGTGAAATATTTTTCATCATCAATAACAATGACTTTATTGTTGGTAAAATGTATCCGCCTTAATGCCCGACAGCATCGTAGTACTCGTGCCAACTGATTTGGCGTATATTTTGGACATTTGCTTCTGTTCCGATATTCATGACCATTCCTAATCAACTTCCTCCAAACTGTATCCTTAGAAGTTCTATACTTACTTGCTAATTTCCTGACCGACATTCCAACTCTATTTTTTGCTCTTCTTACTAACATGTCTGCTCTGGCTTAGGTAAAAGATCAGTGCGATAAATAGTTCTGCGTGAAATATTTTGATTTTTGTATATGCGAACTATTTCACACTTAGGCATTTGCCCAACTAGAATGTGAATACTTTCACGAACTGATTTCTAAAACTAAATTGTCAAAGTGAAGCCAAACTTTCAGAGTATTTTTGTTTCCAAAGCCAACTTAATATTTTATCATCCTCGTATATTTTGCATCCATGGATTTTGTGCCAAAACTTTTGAGACATACGTTATTAGTATAATATTAGTTATTAGTAGAACAAATTGTAAAAAAACAAAATCTTCCAATTGAATTGTGCTGGATTTTACTTGATGGAAATTCATATTAACACTTAAATGATATACATAGTTTCTAATTTCCACAAACTCATTTATTGTTTTGACGCACAGTGTTTTCTCCAGATTCAATGTTAAACTAACAGTTAGTTGCTAACTTACAACGTTACAAAATACTTAACTACTTACACTAATTGTGGTGGGAGGTTAACAACTAATTATGTGATGAAGAGGGATAGTCAAACAGTGGCGAATAGTATACATCTCGAGGTCACACACATTTTTAAAGGGTTTGCCTTAGTTTAACCCTGCTAATTCTATGTTTAACAATAACAAGTACTAACTGACTGATCTCAACACACCTCGCTGCGGTTTCTATAAGAAAAGTGTACCCTTAACTTGAGTACCTATCAGAAAATGTTTCAACTTGTCAAATACTCACCTTGACCTACTTTAGTTTAGACAACTATTTGACCTTGACTAAATTTAGTCAATTCTTGAACCATTTAACCTTGCCCTACCTTTTACCATAAACAATTTATATTTCTAAGAATTGTAACATAATTAATAACCTTTGACCTTGTAAGAATTGTAATATGATGACCTTGAAAATTTAATATTTTACCTTGACGTATTGACCTTGAAGAGCTTAAAATTTAAATTTCCCGCCAAAAGGTTTACCTTGAAAAAAATAGAAGAGCTTAGATTCCTCACCACCAGAGGGACGATTAACCTTGATTTGAATTAGAACCCGCCTTACTCTACAGGCAACGATTCACCGTAACGATTGTTCTTAGGTCTAGAACCCCCTCCCCCTATAGATCTACTTCGGCAGACGGTGGTTTAGCTGGTGGTGCGTTAGGAATTGTTAAATCAGTAAAGAGGCAACACGTCGTAAACACATGATGGAATCTATTGCTATAGGCCGCGTGAATGGAGGGCACTTTATCTAAAATGATACAAATCCGATGGTGGTGCGTTAATCACTTAACCCTAGTCGGCCGGACAGTGGTACACCTGTACTTTTTGATTTTAAACTGAAATATTTCAGAAATTAGAAGGCCTTGAGAGTTGAGTTTTCTTGACATCTCCAAGTACTTATTTCTAACTTATTGTGAGCTCTTGAAACTCTATTATTACGCAAAAATTCGGGCGTAGAGTAATTTCTTTGAACCTACCTAGTTGTAGTCGGACAGTGGTACATTTGTACCACCATGTATTTTCA
This sequence comes from Vesta saturnalis, assembly GCA_036346205.1. Classification (NCBI taxonomy): domain Eukaryota; kingdom Metazoa; phylum Arthropoda; class Insecta; order Coleoptera; family Lampyridae; genus Vesta; species Vesta saturnalis. The sequence continues at coordinate 286,508 of JARFJB010001973.1, forward strand.
TTGAGTTTTTACAAAAATGCAGTTTGTAATTATTCCTATTAATTTTTTCAATATAAGAAAATATAAAGGTAATACTACATACCAGTAAAAATAAGAGTAAAATAAAATTAAAAACTTAGGTAGATTCTGGCTGTCTACAGGGGTCATTGCATTTTTATGTTAGGGTGGAATGGATTGCACAAATTGGACCGTTGCAACGAACACAAGCGTTCCTTGTATTCCTCTTCTTTTTGTAAACTTGTTAGCATTTATAACAAATCCCTTTACCTTCCGATGCCCATGTACATCTTTTGTTCTGACAAAACAGTACCAGATCTAGGGGAATGGTAGAGACTATTTTTCTCCCAAAACAATTTCCACCGAGTTCTTGATCAAGAAATGGCTAGTAATAAAAGGAACTTTAAATCTTGCTTTCACTTGTTCTATACATAGTTCGTGTGCCAAACAATCCAAGAAGCGTCTACGAGAATCTTTGGCATTTTCATCTGGGTGTAGCGCTTGATAAATAATGTATGCAGCGAGACCAATTGTATCGAGCATGTTGAAAAATGCTGCTAATGGCCACCTGTTCGTTTTCCTTTTGTGGTGTAGTTCCCAACCATTCTGTCATACACATCAACCCCACCCTTTGTTTGGTTGTAGAAGTGGTTAATTTCTTCCTTATTGTTAATTTTTTCTACTGGCTGACCGCAGTGCATACTGCTCAATAAATAAACGTCCTTATTTCTCTTTACCGTAATGGAGAGCAATGTGCAATCGTCTTGAAAAGCATAACGGGTCGTACCAATTTCATCGTTTGGTTGGGGCTTCAATTCATTCGGAATATACCGTTTATTTTTTCGCAAAGTTACAACCAAAGACATATTTTTCAAAGCCAGCATTTTTAAAAGTTGTAATGATGTATAAAAATTATCACAGGTTACGTTTCTACCAGAATTGTAATATTTAGATACTAGAGACATTACTGTATTTTCGCCCACATTTACTTGTCTTTGTTGGCCAACTGGCTTTCCTTGGTAAAGTACTGATCTAAACGGATAATATGTCAAAGCATCGCAGGCGACAAAATATTTCAGGCCATAAGATTTAGGTTTATCAGGAATATACTGAATAAATGGTGCTCTACACGATAGAGAAACAATTGTTCATCTACTGTAATTGTTTCATTAGGATAGTATAATTCTTCCAACCTCGTATTCATCATAGCCCACAGCTCTGAAATTGGCGCAACCTTGTCATTCACGCGTCTCTCGGCACGCGTGTGTACGTTGTCGAATCGTATAGCTGATAATACTTGCTTGAATCTATCACTCGACATTGTTGCACGAAACAGAGGTAATGAACGACTGCCCCACAGATCATGCAGTGTTAAATCGTTCTATTTGTTGACACCATTGAATACAGCATACCAATAAATGCATCTAACTCTATATGGCTAAATTGTTTCCACAGCTGGTTATTATTAGGGTTTTTCTCATTGTATTTGCGTACAATTTCGAGACCTTTACGATTTGTGTGCATTACTATTTGGGTCTTTATATCATCACTGAACAATAGATTAAAATTTCCTTTTTGACATACAACTACAACTATTAACCAGTCTCCCATTTACACCACCTGAAAAAGACCCAAGATTCAGATTTTTAGATTCAATTTTATTTCATTTATTATTTATTGTGTTTACCTTTGCGGTGCATGACGTTCAAACGACGCCTTTGTGATAGCACTGGTGGAACAGAAAACCATTCCGTGCCATCGAGCAATACACTTATTTCGAGTTTGTGTCGGTCCACGTTGCACATCGTCTTCTTCGTAATTATGCTCCTCGGGTTCAGCCACTTCAATTTCGTGGTCTTCCTGTTCAGCATCGGACGCTACTACATTATCTGAAACCCAATCTTCATCGGCTTCCAAATGAAAAATCTCATCATCACTTTCGAACAAAATATCGAACTCCTTTTGCGTTATAATAATAAAACCGGGTTCAAATTAGTAAAACTAGACTCGGAAAAAGACAGAAAGGAGAGCATTATATAAAATACTTACGTTTCTAAATTCAAATTTCCTTTCGGTCCCACGGCAGCTTATCTAAATTTGATTGCGGTCTATGCATTTTTTATACAAGTGCCACTACACACAACACAAAACTTTGTTAGAACTAAACGCGCCAACAAGTCGTCTGTACACTGAAATGACAATGTAAGCAGGTAAATTGTAACTGTAACTATAACTGTAATAAAGTACCTACTTAACTAAAGCAACGAAAACGTCCGAAGACAAAAGTCTTACTCAGCGATAACGATAACTAAAACGTATACAGCAGCAAATAACATCTTCACTTGATACAAAGCACATACATACGTATATTAAGCAGTGGTACACGTGTACCTCGTTCGTCTAAATATGATAGAAGATTCCCCCGGCAGACTAGGGTTAAAGTGATTAACTACCTTTGGGGAAGCAAACTATATTATAATTGCAACCAAGATCAAGAGTTTAATTAACACAATTATTTGCGGACACCTATGCCTACATTTTTAAATAAATAATTGATACAACGTTAAATCTTCTGAGTTATGTCTACGAGATTCTTTTTAAAAGGTCCTGGTAACACAGCTAGCTACAACTTCTATCCACCAATAAACTAGATTTGAGGAAAAAATACGTTATCGAATTGGTTGGATTTAACGGTTACAACATTAGAAACATTTATATAGGCAAGGGTAGATCTTATTTTAGAACAAATTCATCTCATTTACGTCATTAATATTATTCCACACGATGCATATGGGTTAGATCAAATTAGCGATTATCTAAAATCTAAAATACCCACCAAAAAGTTTGTCATCAGAGCAAACAGCAATACACTGAAAAGGGAAATAAACAGCTCATTTGACATCGATTTTACTAAAGTAAATAGCACTTGTCGCATGCTAGGGTTTGGGTGTAAAATATTAGAACCAAATATTTTACACACGTCTGCTTTAAACGTTCAAATACTTAAACACACTAATCTACATGTAGACTGCAAAATTATAAAAGGACCTTTCCGAAACGGCAAATCTGCAAAAGTATTATGTGAGATTGACGTTTCAGATTCATCGAATTATCGCCTAGATAAAACTCTAAGTAAAATTCAACATTCAGAAGTAAACACCGACGTAATTAATAATATAGAAGTTGACTTAACTAATCAAAAGAGTGCACTAATAGACTTTGGTGAAAGTGAACCACTCACCGTACGTTTAGAACTAAAAGAACGTGGGCCTGAGAATTAATTAAGGAACAATTTCATCTTTCAAAAACTCATGTAAAAGATATCGTACTTACAGTAAGTCGTTAATTGGTCTTCAACCTTCATTGTGAATAACGTCTGCAGAGAAATACTTTTTAACATCAATTGGTTTAAAAGTTCTCACTGGTAATCACCTAATGATTAAACGTCTTCCAAATCAGCGTACATTTTAACGATAATTAAATCAGATATTCATACTTATCTTCCGTATGGAACTTCTAAGTATGGACCTTCCGAGTTTTGATTCAACGAAAGGCTACCTACGATAGTTTTCTGTACGTTGAAGACAAGCTTGAGCTCAAACAACAGCATGATAAGAAATCGTCCAACGGAACCAACCCATTTGGGGTGGTCACCAGAGAATGAAAAACCATTACAAGTAGAATTCGATTAGTAAAAAGGAGAAAAATCGTTTACACTGTGCATACGATTAAACCATATATTTGAAATAATGGAGGATTATCAACTAATTGTGAACATGCGTGAAGGGTTGATTTTAATTCGATCTAGAACGATATAAATTGCTACTATGGTGAAGTTGATGAAAACAGTAACCTTAAATAAAATTCAATGGATAATGACGCACTTAATACTTAGTGATGCTGCAAAACTTCATTTGTTTGAAGGAATCAATAAAAATTTTACTGTTCCATTATGACAATGGGAGTTACATGAATTACCTGAGTTAAACCAAGCAACCTCAGACATATGGCCAATAAAAACATCAACGCAACTGGGAAAACCAGGTTAGTTGCATTCCAACAAGCTAAAAGGTACACAAAATGGACAAGAGCCGGAAATTTTTATTACATTGACATCAGAAACCTTAAAGTACATCTGAATTCTGAGCATTATCCATATGAACCAATGCATTTAAGCTTCAGTACCAACCAATACATATCCGCACATCGCAATTTTTTGAAATTCCGATGTGATTACTGTGGAGAAGACGATAAAGATGCGTTATTCAACTATTCCAAATTCAAATCATGTTCAGTATTTGTAATGGATTGCTCGAAACAAAATGCATCCTTAAAAAACTCAACAGTAGACATCTAACTGGAAATGGAATCTCTAATACCTTTCGATAATGGTATGGTTGCCTATGGCCTTATTCTCCATAACGATATTGTGCAGTACAACCCACTCATTGGAGAAGTGAAAAAATTATAATTATGGTAATACGCGCTCTGTATGTCATAACCTAGGTGATGAATAGTCTAGTATTCCAAAACATGGTGATTTACTTTCTAATAATATACGTGGTATTATATGCGGAGATAATCAAGATGTGATTAAACCTTATTGTGAAAAGTCAAAGTATATCTTTATTTTCGATTCTAAAAAGCAAAATAACATAAGGGCTTACTAATTCGTGATAATGGGAATATAATTATATTATTTGAACAAGATGGGTTAAACCTAGAACATGTGCATGAGGATCATGTTCTACCATAAGCATGAAATTGGTTCGAGATATGGGTTTAAAGTGTTGGGTAGATCCGTTTCGTTTCATGTTCACAAACAAGGATGGCGAAGTTAATAATGCTCGCTGTAGGAAAAGGTTTGATGAATATATAATACCTTAAACTGTTTTCTTTATTTTCGTAGTTACTGATTCGTTTAGGTATTAACAGGTACATGTTTAGTGCAAACAGCTATCTGTTCAGGAAAAACCGGTATCTATTCAGTCAACCCGTTTTGCTACAATGGATAACAAGGATATGATATTGAAGCGAACAATTATTCAGGTTCGTAAAATAATACAGCAGATATACAACAGTCAAAACTGCTCGCATTGATAATGAAAGAATATTTGAAATTACCTATAAGCCTCTAATAGAACCTCTAACTGAAATAATAAAATCGATCCAGATAAAAAAATTAAAACATCTAATGATTGAATGTAAATATTGGAATGATATACATTAACTAATTCGTAACCTAGGTATTATAAGCATAAAAATTGGCGAGAAACACAGATGTCATAAATGACATATACGAATTGAAGAACTATATGAAGATGGATATATTAAAAAACGAACCAGTCGTTTTTTAAATAGTATAAATGAAAATGCATTGATGTAAAAATATAATTAAAATGACCCTTGACAAATTTAGACGTTTTCGACATCCAGTACCAATTCAAGAAATTAACCGCTCAGTTTGAACTGATTGATGATAATCAATTTTATATCAGAAATAAGAGACTCAGCAATGTTGTCTCAATCCCATAGATCTTCAGGGTGTCATCACTAAGCATTACTATTTATCAACAAAGTTCAATTTGAACGGAAATAGTTTGACACTGTTGGCCGACCCGGAAAAAGATGGTGATGCTATAAGTAAAGGATATCTTGATTTTTGTTTAAAATCGGTTCAGAAAGCTCTGGAAGGAATTGTTAACGCTTTTCTAGTGTTGGAGCAAAAACTATTTAAAATTAAAGAAATTTTAGATAAATTAGTGCCATGTCTACATGACAACTTGTCAACAAATTGCACAAACCTGCACGAAAAAATTTAAACGAAGACGAACAATAATTAAAGGTTTTGATAATCTTGAGCAAGCATGTTTGGCTTAATTTAACACGTATGGCAAAAAATAAGGGCTATAAATATATTAGTGGTTATCGACTGTTTTTCGAAATACTTGAGGACTAAAGGATTAAAAACAAAAATAAGTCATGAAGTTGGCAAGGCTATTCAAACAAGATCGAAAACCTAAAAATTTGCAGACAGATGCAGAAAAATAATTCTACAATGAGCATTTTACTGGACTATTGTAACGTTATGATAGAGTCAATCAGTACCCCATCTATAGCACAAAAAAGGCAGCAATTGAAGAACATGTTATCAGAACCATTAAGTGTGCTCTATATAAGACGTTTAGCCTACAAGGTAAATACAAATGGATTGATATAATTGATTGCGTAACAAACGATTATAACAATCATAAGCATAGAACTACCGGAATGAAGCCAGATAATGTCGATAAGCATACAAAGCTAGAGGCTTAAAACATAAAAACATTCGATAAGAATCGATATTGTGTGGGTGACAGTACGTATCAGTAAATTTAAAAAAAATAAAAATATCCTGATGTGTTTTCGTTTTCCCATGGTTGAAACTTCTAGGGTGACACCTTGTTCTAATAATATTTCCATAAAAATATCGAGGAACTTGTAATTTGTATAATGTGTTGCTTTCTAAATACATTCAGTTATAATACATAAAGTTTCTTTATACGAAGAACGAATATTTTCTAAATTAGATTCAACATTTGCAGACATACAGTATGAATCATCACCCCATAATAAATTGTAAACATACACTTTAAACGGTTTGTTATCAATTAAATACATATCGCCTAAGATTCTATCTACTTCATTAAAAGTTAATGAATTGTAACCTTTATCAGCACTCAATTTCATAAGACTTTTAATGGTATGTCTTAAAAATAGCTTCATCCACACACTTTGAGTTAATAGCACACAATGAGGAATAACAATATGTTGTAATATATTCAGTACAAATAAATAGATTTCAGGGGAGGACTTTCTCATCAAAGAATGCTTCAGGTACTTCCCATAGATTTGAACACTGCTGTACCATAGTTCTTCCTGTAATTTTTTTTCAAGACTGCTCATTATCATAAAATTATTTTCTGAAACAAAAGAAGAATATACAATACTATGCAAAGCTATATCCCCAAGGTCTAGTATCAGTGAAATTAACATTTACTAATCGTTTATCATCGTAAGGATTAAGATTACTTTATTCTGTTTGATTTTAAACACATCATGTTTCGTTGACCTTATCAAATGTTGATAGCACTTTATTACGTTGTCACCAAACAAAACATGTTCATAATTGTTTATCCTGATATGTTTGAGACTTGCTTGCGTAGAGCCCTTTGATTGTTTATAACTTTTTCATCAACAGTATAAACATACATTTTTACACAAAGTCCTATAAATTCTAACATGATTTTAGCATGATTTTCGTCTTTTATTAAGCCGGAACTCTCTTATTTGCTAATGGAATCCCGAAGATACGGTCAAAACTATAATCAGATGTATCGAATATCAATGTCTTCTTTGATAATTTCATGGATTTCAGGAACAAAAATAGCGTGTATGAGACTATATGTATCTGTGTACAACAGCTTAGCATTATTAGGAAACTTAGATAGCGTGTTACCATAATGAAAAGTTTTTGGAACGTCTAAAACAATGAAGCCTGCATGTATAGGTTGATTTAAATATACTTCTACCTTATTGATCTGAACGATAAGCATATCATTCCTAAATATTGTAAAAGTAGAAAAATTTCGCTTTGATATGTAAGCACGAACACTATAGTGGCTATCCCATTTCGTTACTAAACGCAGGTCCTTATATCTACGTACATTTTCCATCAGTTCCCAAAAACACTATTAATCATTAATTTATAAAAATTTTAGTCAAATTCATTTTGAGATTGCTCACGCATGGTGGTATTTAAATCGATATATTTTTTTAACCACGGGGACTGTTTAAAACGTAATTTTACCAACTTCAATCCATATTTTACATATACCTTCAAATTTCTGTAATGAATTACGTAATTACGTTTTAGATACAACGTAAGCAATAATTTCTTAATTGTGGAATTTGAATCAGGTACAGGTGGAACCATATGTTCGGGTGCCGGTAGTGTATCACTGTGACTCTCGTTAAATTGTACGGGATAGTCTAAATCGCAGTCGATTATATACCCAATTTCTGAATCGCCAGGATAGTTTATTAAATCCAAAGCCGTAAAATTATCTTCATTACCAGACAAAAATTCAGATACAGTTCAGAAAAAAGTTATTTATTAAATACATACTTTCAGAAGTGGGATCAAATTTGTCATGTATGTATACTTCTGTTCACAGACACTGCATACACTTAGATTTAGGTTATGTAACCCGTTCCTTAATGTTACTGTCAATACCATTGTCATCCAACCATAAAAGTATTTTGACATTCATTTGAACGTCATTTTCGAAAAGTAGTCAAAAGTTCATTCATTGCAATGCCCCACAAATTAAGACCGCTATTATTGTCAAGTTTGGAAGATGGCTGGTCAATAAGAAGACTCGCTGCTCACTTAGGAATCAATGCGAGCACGGTATTTAGGATCAAAAAACGATGGGAACAAGGGTGGGTTTTCAGCAGGAAAATTGGATCGGGAGGAAGAAAAAATTCAAATAATGCCCAAGATGCTAGACTGCTAAATTTTTTAAGAGCGCATCCATTTAAATGTGCTGCTACAGCTTTCCAAGGTCTAGACAGACGGCTTGTATTAATGCCTCAGAATTGAAAAATTATGCAACCTGCAACGACGGACGTGTGTGTTCATAGGACACCAAACTCAAGATATGATGAAAACTATATCTCTAGAATTAATAAGTGCGGTAGGTTCTCAATAAATGTATGGGATTGGATAAGTATCAATGGGCCTGGTGTTTGCTGGAGAATTGATGCGAGGTTGAACGCAAAACTTATTTTCAGATTTTGAATAATGTGACGCTACCATCAGTAAACCAAATTTATGACGAAAACAATTTTGTCTTTTAACAAGACAATTGTCCTGTCCACACGGCACGTCTGATTTAACAGCGGTATGAAGATAATTATATTGAGACTCTACCATGGCCTGCGAATAGTCCAGACATCAATCGATCCCAAATTACTCACTCGCAACCATGGAAATAGATCTAGATTTACATTTTTGAAAAAACCAAAAATCGCTATCAAGACTTGAGAATAGAAGTGTACTTATTGTTAGCTCTAACATACCGATTAGAACATTGAGGCACACTACCTCTAATTCCTCTTTCAATAAACATTATCATATCAATGTCCCTTAATAGTTTTAAATTTACTTCTGTAATTGTAAGCATAGCATCAAATGCTAAACCGTGGCCGTAGAATAGTGAAGGGGGCAAAATTTGTAAATACTTAAACAAGTTTGCCGAAAATATTCGAAAATGTCAGCTAAAAGTAGAACGACCGTTTTTAGATACAAATCTGAGTATTCCGCTAACAATTTAATGTTAAATTTGTTCTAAATGTTACCCGCATGTGAAAAGCTCACAAAATTGATTGCTTTATCAAGATGACTGTAAAATGCTTCCTTGGGAGGGAGCTTGGTCTTGCTTAATTGATCCCAAGTATCAATACACTCATAGGAAAACTCACCTTTGCCAACAAGTAGAGAAGATTCTTCATCATTGTTACAATTAGCTCTGGAAATAATGTTTTTATTTTTTTCAAACAGTTTGGCAGCTTTTCAAAACTACTACTCATAAATCTGAAAGAATCAATAAATCTAAACTTAATTTTAGTGCCCTATATTCCTTTCGTAAAAGAAATATATCTTTTTTGTTTATAGGCAGCAGTGAAATCAAACCGACAACAGTAGCCAATTCGATAATAAAGAAATGGGAATCGTAACCTGATAAATTATGAAATACAAATGGTAAAATTATGTAGTCTTTATAGTTTAGGTTACATTTCTGTTGTGATGCTCACCGAAATGCTCCAGTAAAATGTTATGGTCTCCAACTTTTATATCATAATCAGTAAATGGTTTTCCGCAAATGTGACAAACCGGGGCGCTTCAACAGTGTTCAACCTGACTGGTGTTTAATGTATCCATAGGAATTATTTTATTGATTATTTCGGTGGTCGAATGCGCAAAACTTTGAACCTCTTTAACAAACCATTGAATGATTTCTTCCATAAAGCCTAAGTCGAGATTTTATAAATTTTATAAACACTTGCAGTAGTAAGCAACGCTGAAGGGTATATCTATGGAATGAAGTAGAGTATTATTTTCAAGGCATGTTAAATTTGTACATTTTTCTAAAATACTTTCTAAACCTGCATACATTACAAACGGTACATTTTCCTGGAATGCGAAATTTTGGACTAACTGATTCGGTAGGAAACCTGATACAGCATCGGTTAAGTCGATGCCCTAATAACATGTTTTTGTAGATGGCGATCTGAAGAAAAATGGTTCAAACATCGACAACAAATAAATTTCTTGTGTTCCTTCTTCGATAGTATATAAAAAAAGCCGACATATTTTTAATCCACGTGAAATGATAAACAGTATTATTTTTTGTATTAATAGTATCAGCAGTAGAACCCGCGGCACGATAATTAGCAGAAAGTACTAAAAGATTTAATAAGTTCTCTGTCACTAGGTTGATTTTCACTTAATACAAATGGTAATATACCTTTCCCCTGAATGCAAAACAAATTAATGGAATTCGATTTTTTTACATCTAGTTTAATGAGGAAATGAACTGGATCATAATTCAAAACATCTCCAAAATGAAGATAACTGTAAACTCTATCTGTATGATGTTGCATGGGATCTAATGCCAAAACAACAGCCCACAGGAATTTTTAACATTCACTATCGCTTGCTTTACTCATGTGGAGTAAGGAACTTTAACGTAGGTTGAAAGGCCACCTCTAAATGGAGTGTAGCTATTAATATTTACCTTTATATGCAAAACTGCATGTGATGCCTAACTGGAATCTTTTTCCGAAAACCGTTCTAACTTCTTTGTAATCTGTAATGAAATATTACGTTACACGACTCACGTAAATTGGTTTCAATATCAAGGACATATTTTTTTTATGGCAAAAGTCAACTCGATAACGTGATTTTGATGTTGAATCAAATTGCAGCTAAAACAACATTCACTGTTAGCATCGATCACCGTAGCATTAATTTAACCTTTCGTGCAAAACTATTGTATGCATTTTGTAAAAAAATAAGAGTCCTTGATGTTTGCTATATAGACTGTAGTTCCTGTAAGTAATCTACCGTTAAAACATGAATCTAGAGAGTACCAGCATACAGTGTGTGCGTTTTCTACAGACGTCAACAATTCCACTGCCTGTCTTCTCTGGAGCGTTTTTTAACTGTTTAAGTCTTACAAGATAACACTTTGACAATGATAAATTGCTTTCGGGCTTAAGCAGATTTTCATTTTCCTCTAAATAAGTTTTATTTTGAGACATATCTTGCAATAGCTTCATATTAGTGTTAATTATACGCATGTGTTTTACAAATTTATTTTTGTTTCAACAATTAATACTACGTTTTGTTAAATTAACAATATCACTACTCCTTGGCATAATCTTACCCATAGTTACCTTCAAAGCTGTATCCACTAATGTAGAAATGTGAAGGACACACTTGGTATGTAACTGATGATTACGCAATAATAAACTTTTAACAAATGTTTTATTTATCATAACTAATATCTAATTTCTGTTCACTGCTGAATTAATAATTTAAGTAACAATAGAGGTACTTTAGTTTTAAAATGGAATTTCTGTCGATTGCAATGTATAGACTAGTACGAAACTGATCTTCATCTACTTATATAGATATACAAACCGCATTCAAGGTTAAATATCACAAAGTGCTTATTACCTGTATTTGACTTTAAAAAAATGTAATTGTAATAGATCAGAGCCATAAAGAAATATAGCATAGCAACTAATATATAAATTGTCAGTTACTTTTGCACGACACAGATATTTATCATGAACGCTTAGAGTCACTTTTGAGGTTTTTTCAATTCTCGATGGGTCAATGACCCCCAAAAATTGCCAAAAATTTCCAAAAAATTGCCGAACATTTTGGGGGTTATTGAGCGTGGGGTCAATGGCTTTTCAAAAAATTGCTAAATTTTTAGGGGGTTATTGATCTTAAAGCAATTGGGGAGAATGACCGAAGCGTCTAAGGTCGTTGACCTGAGATTGTACGGTCACTTACCCCTCCGCAAAGGTTAATGATTTGTCCAAAAAGAAGTTAACAAACTCAGAAATTCAAAAAATAGACCAAAATTGAGATCAGTGACCCTAAAAGCTACATTTTCGGTTTATGTAAATATAATATATTTCACCATTATGAACTTTGCCTTTGTTTGTTAGGGTAATTGACATTTACCTGTTACTTATCATACTTGCGGAATATTTTCGTACATTTTTGTTCATGACCTTTAGATTACGTTGCAATAAATAGTATTCACGAGAACTTCAGTTAATTGACTTTTGTTATGTTAGACCCATACGTCGCACTTTGTTTATTATCTTTACTGGCGTTTACCAAGAATGTCTATTAACACCTGTTCTTAACCCTGCTGACATCATATGAAATATTTTCTCAAGTCTAGACTTTTTACACAGGTGTAAGGTGTAAGGTCAAAACAAAATGAACCATTTGGGTTACTTTTTGATGAAAATTAAATACCAATAATTTCGATACGAGGTAGTGATGTTGATGTGTTTTTCCAAGATTTTTTGAAAAGTAAGTATACCTTGTTTAATTTATTGTTTTTATGTAGTCATTTACTCGATAATTATATTATTAATCTGCCCAATTATTTTGTAGTATCACATCTGCAACCACGGTTGCAGTTTCACCGCACCACCACCACAACCACTTACTGTCCACTATGGGGGAAAAATTTGGATTTAATTCGACCAGTGAGTCCACCACCACCACCTATATCTTCAGATCCGACCCTCCAAACTCAGGATCCTACAGGCATTCAGGAATTTAAAATAAAAAGTGTTAGATGGCTACAGATAATTTTAGCTCAATATATGAAGACAGAAAAATCGGAAGTAGTAGAACTACAACAATTAACAAGCGAATTGGCTGAAGCTAACAACAGTTTACACATTACGTGACAAAACATTAAAAATACTCAAAATTCATTAAGAATATTAGATATACCAATTTTCACGAGTCAGAGCAGTTGCGTCATAACTAACTTTGTTTCATTACCACTTTTAAAACCCGCCTATTGTGCACGAGAGGATGCAGATAGAACTGATTTAGGTTAGCAATTCTGTCCGGTGCTGTTAAGCATTTCTGGCATTAAACACTTGACGCAACATAACTTAAATTTTATTATTGTGATAAAGTAAATATAACCCCTGAAGCCGAGGTTCGACAGTTGTCAAACTTATTTTTCACAATCTAGCAATATCGGCCTCCTCTGACAGTATTAATATTAGTAACGCAACTGTTCGGACTAGAGAGAATTACTATAGTTTGGAAATTTAACTTATAGTATATTGAGTATTAAGAACAGTAAGGGAAGTTTACCGGTCGACAGCGAAGCCTCCAATTTGGCCGGAGACCGGTACAACCCTTAATGTTCGTGATGCTCATACTGTTTTTTGCACGATTGTATTAAATTTACCACAATTGAAATTATTTAATTTCTACTAAATAAACGAAAAGTCAAAAGTGACGTTTTAAATAGGAATGTTCTAATTTTTGTTCTTATTGTTGTGAAATATAGGTAGTATATATAATTTTACGTTGGTAGTAAAATACTCGTCGGTAAGTATTTTACTTACCGACGAGTTGGCCTCGCAACCAGTAAACATATCCTACTCTCTTGGAAACAGATATGGTAAATAAACGAAAAAGCTCAATCGTGCAAAAATTTATTGTATTTGTTACTCATTTGTAAATGTCAATGTCAGCTTATTTTTTTTTTATGATTGTGGACCTGAACAGGCTAAATTTGGCCTATCGTGCTAAAGCACTCAGTAACACTTAGGAGGAAGTATAGAGGGATATTGAATTGCCAATAGATGCCTATGCCCTTAAATTTTCTCATATCATAAGTGAGAGGAAAACAGGAACTAGGGAGATCATTCCTGAGTTTAGAGGCCTTGTAGAAAAATGTGGATTGCGCCCGTTTGGTACGACAAGTGGAGATACTGATGATGTGAATGAGCGAACCGAGTGTTTCTTGCAAAGATAGCCCGAGATGGTATCAAGGAATATAATTCAGCAGCACAATAGCCGTTGTAATAACGATAATACAAAGAAAGAATTGAAACCATCCTTCTATGGTCAAGGGATTGTATGTGAGAAGTTAAGGACGGGTCATTTATAAGCCTAATCGCCCTCTTTTGAATACGATCAACGATATCGGGAGCGTATTGGGGAGTACTAACCCATAGGTGAGAATTATATTCCAGATGAGACCGAATTTGGGCCTTATACAGCAGAAGGAGTTGTCGAGAGGTAAAGTACTGCTTAGATCTGTACAAAAAGCCTATTTTACGAGCAGCTGTTTTGGTCGCTGACAGAAGATGATCAACCCATGAGAGATTTGAAGATACAGTCATACCCAACAGAGTAATAGAGTCTGAAAACTTAAGAACTGAGCCATTCATACTTACAACAGGAAATGATCGATATTTTTTGGCGGACACAAGGCAACACTGAGTTTTGTTAGCATTAAATTTAATTAGATTATTGCTTCCCCATTCGAGAATATGTTGAATGTCTTTGTTGATTGAATTAGCCATTTCAGCTTTAATTACATTATTTGACATAGAAGGTGGATTATCACTAGGAGTAGACTGAGATGAACTACAGTGAGTGCTATGGTCGGCAAAGCATTGGATGAGGTTAGTTGTTGAAGAAATAAGGGCATTTATGTACAGCAGAAAATGTGTAGGCGCTATAACGGATCCCCGTGGTAAGCCCGCGTTAATGCTAACTTCTTTTGAAAAAAGCCATCGACTACGACATGTATTCGTCTTTTATCAAGGAAACTAGAAATCCAGTTGATGAGCGTACCATTTAACCCAACGAGGTGAGTTTGGCAAGTAAACACTTATGCCAAACTTAGTCAAATGCCTTTGAGATATCTAAAGCGACTACAACAGTTTCACCGGACTGCTCTACTGTATTGTTCCAAACTTGGGTCACATATGAAAGAAGATCGCTTGTTGAACGACTTTGCCTAAACCCATATTGGTGGTCACTAAGGAGTTTGTTAGTTTCAAGGAACGTGAGCAGTTGCTGATCGATGACAATTGGTCGGTAGTTTGAGGGATCGGTCTTATCGCCTTTTTTGGGAATAGGTTAAACATTTGCTAACTTCCATGATGAAGGGAATTCCCCAGTAGACATAGAGATCGTATAGAGCTTAGATAGGACTGGTACTAGTTCGGGGACTAGCTGGGATACCGTCTGGACCAGTCGCCTTATTGAGATCAAGCCTACTGATGATCGATTCTAAGAGATTGTACCGAAAATGAATTGGTTTCATAGCGTATGAAGAAGAGTTGACTAGGGGCACATCTTTTCCAGAATGATTGAGACACGAGTTTGATGCAAACAAATCCACAAAAACATTGGCTTTGTCTATAGAATCAGCAACTACCGATCCGTCTATAGACGTCAGGAAATGAAGATGTTCCAAAGTTTTTACTAATGGCTTTAGCTAAAGACCAAAATTTACGACTGTCTAAAGGAGATGTAGCTAGTTCATTGTATTTTCGTTGTTCGAACAACTTTTTAGTGTTAGTGATTTCACTTTTGCAGATATTTCTAGCACCAACGTATTCTACATGACTGTCGACCGATTTATTAGATTTCCATTTAATGTAATATTTATTTTTAAAGATATTGCATCAGCACAGCAGAATGTGAATGACCTATACGGTACTGTTTTTGGGAATGTATAACTCCATTCCCATGAGGATGACTTCAGATACTGAAAAGCGATGTCCGAAGTAGAGGACGACTTAAAACAATATTCACGCCATGGAAAGGTTGCAAAGAAATCCCGTAAATCACTCCATCGAGCTGACTTAAAACACCACAAGGTTCTATCGGTTTTGCGAACAACAGTGGAATTAGGTACAGTAGAAATGATTTCTATTAGACAATGGTCGCAAAGACCTAAAGACGAAAGAACGGAAGCTTTATAAACAAGAGGGTTTGATGTAAAAAAGAGATCTAGAAGATGTGGAGTATGGTTAGGGTTATCAGGGATTCTTGTGGGTTCAGAAATCATTTGTGTGAGATAGCAAATGTTTCTGCACTATGACCAGCGGGATTTGTAGTAGATGAAAACTGGAGCCAATTAGAGTTATGAACATTGAGATATCGCAAGATGGAAACTGAGACAGGAGATAGTCAACTTTCATACTAAGGTAATCGAAGAAGTCTTGAAAGTTACTGTCATTAGGAGACCTATACATGCAACAGTAGAATTTCACAAAATTAGGACCAGAATGTTTAAACCAAATCACGTCAAAATTTTTATTTTCTAAGGAAGGAACCCTCTTGCAAGCAGTTCTATCCTTGATGTAGGCACATACGCCTCCTTTATATCGAAAGTTACAGTGAAGGTGGTGTTGAGGAAATTGCAAGTCGGGTGACTCGGAGCTTTCAGCGAACACTTGTGTTTCAGATAGAAACAAAATATCAGGTTGTAATTGTTCAAGATGTTGGTGAATAGCATTAAGATTAGACCTGATACCGCGGATGTTGCAGTAGTGAATCAGAAAGTTGATACTTTCAATGACCGAGGTCGCTTGGGCCCTGCCCTACCGGACATCCGAATGGGTCAGGATTTTACGTCCGAAATTTATTACCCTAGAAAACACAGCCATCTTTTTTTTTTAATTTGACCGTACCTTGTTCACATTGTATTAGCAAAATAATATACAGTAAAATAAACGATAAGCACGGTTGTGAGAGTAATGAGTTCTAAGGTAGCGAGACATGAAAATATGATTGTTATGAAAGAAAGGGAAAATTTAATTTCATTATGAGTTTTCGGTTTGTTTACAAATGAAAAACAAATAAAATATTATACATGAAACGCCAGGTAACCGTTTTTACTGGCTGAAGAATGTGATATTTCTTGAGGCCAGGAATTAAATTATAGTTGAGAATAGCTAGATTTGGTCTATCAGGCTAGCCACAATCTTTCAAAGCGGTTTGGGCAATGCAGTGGTTTGGAGAGGTGCGTAACCTCTCTCAAACCATGCTCTCCCTTGTTCATGAGGATTTTTAAGCAATCTCTCCAGTAACTTTAATGTCTCTGTTTCTTTACAATCAGCTAATAGGATGCTCCCATTATCTCAAAAAAACTGCCATGACTTTTTTACTTAATTGTGATGCTTTCTTCGCGTGTTTCACGTAGCTCCAAAAGTAAACGAGCATTCTACGCAACGCTCCTTCTGTACGACAGAAAAAAACGTATGGAGTATATCTATCGCTCAATTATTGATGCCAAAATAGACATGTACGTAGTTTGAATGCATATCTTGGTTTCTACCAAATATATTTTACATATAATGCTATATCAGTTAACATTATAATTCAATTACAAAATAAAACAGTGACAATTTATTTTACAGAAAGTCTTATCAGCTACGTATGAAATTAAAAATTCAAACTATTTTAGATAATTTACTAACGGCTATGACCAAGCAATGTTGTCCAAGTTTTTATCTATGATTAAATGGTAAGTTATTGGTTTGTAATTTATAAGCTAGTGGTATGCATAGAATTGAACTATTTTTAAAACTAAAAGTGTTTTACATAATACGCAAAGTGTGACAAAGTGGTATTAAACGTAAACACGACTTTGCGGAATGTGTAAAAAGAGTGAACTGATTCTTAAATAATATCGGAAGCGGAAGGTAAAACACATTGTTAAATTAATTATAAGAAAATGTAATTGTGACTGAAATTTATATACATAAACACTAATTAGTATTTTTATTAACACACGAACAAATATTTTCATAATTAAATTTGTTATAAATTATTTGTGCTAACTACTACACAATTATACAAATGTTTAAACAGCATAGCGTGACCTGATTTGGTAATAATAATTTATCAATAGTTCTTACTTGCAGGTTTATTGTCTAGATAACAACCATAACTAAACACTAAAACTAAATGAATTTTAAACATAATCAGTGTTAAATAATTATACTTGGCAGCTTTAGTAACCTATGATTACTTAAAATTTAATTTTTAATGTTTATTGTTTGCAATCGGTAATGATATTTATCTTCAAGAGACTAATAAGCTTGTCATACGCCTTGCGCCATTATTTATTTCAACCTACTAAAGAGTGAAACTAATAATGGGGCTAGGACAATGTGATTTTGATAGAACATTTCAGATGGAAACAATCTGTCAGAATGACGCATATTTATCGGATACTTATTTGAGGCTTGAAGATAAAATAGTATATTGCGTTCGACGTGTAACATGATCAATATTTCGCTCAATTTTGCAGTTCGATAATAATCAACTTACACGTCTTACATAATAATCTACTATTATTTGTTACTCAATAGTGAATATGCATTAACCTAACTAAACTTAAGCTATGTAAAATCACTTTTACAAGCTACTAACTTGTAAGAGTAGATTATTATGTAAGACGCATAAGTTGATCATTATTGACCTAACGTTTTGCAGCCTCATTATTAGGTTGAAATGAATAATGGCGCAAAGCGTGATTTGAAATACAGAAATAAAAGACAACTTAAACTACCGAAATTGACAGTAATAATGACAAGTTTATTAGTCTCTTGAAGATAATAGTGGATTATTATGTAAGACGTATAAGTTGATCATTATTGAGAATAATTGAGCGAAATATTGATCAGCTTACACGTCGAATGCAATATACTATTTTGTCTTCAAGAGAGAGACTAATAAGTATCCTTCGGAGTGATGACTGATGGCAAGTGTGCGTCATTCTGACAGATTGCTCCTATCTGAAATTGTCCATCAAAATCACATTATCCTAGCCCCATTATTAGTTTGAACTTCAGTATCATTGTTAGGTTGTAATGAATAATGGCGCAAGGCGTATGCGATTTGAAACATACAAATAAAAGCCAACTTAAACTATCGAAATTAACTGTAATAATGACAAGTTTATTAGTCTCTTGAAGATAAAATAACTAACATTGGTAGCATGTGTGTGTAATCGTAATTTAACAATTAGTAACTCGTGCTCCCGTATAAACTGGCAGTACACGGAATAACAGGTAAAATTGGGGGTTTTGCTCGACTAGCTCGGTGGTCGGGATCCGTTCGGTGTTACTAAATTTTGCGCACCCTAGGATAGCTTACCATAAATAAGACACACACTTAAAATGCGCGTAAATAAGGTGCTGTATAAGAAATGGGTTCACATTAAAAAAAAAATACAAGCACATTAACTCATAGAATCGTTACATTAAATTCTTTCTATTCCAATTAAATCAGTTAGATTACTTAACAGGCGGTGATACTAGCTAGTTTCAACGTCGGCCTTTACTAAAGTTACTGTAAATATTACTTGTATGCCAAAATAACAAATAAGTTGCGTTCCACTCGTAATGCAATCTTCACATTAACTTTCGATACACAATAGCCAATACAACAAATCAAAAGAATTCATATAAAATTTTAGTATAGCACGGATGAATACTCTTGGCTTAAATACTAAGAAATTAATACTAAAAAAAACAAAACAGGATATTCAACCGTTAGAACATATAAAAGAAGAACACACAATACTTTATTAAAATTGTCAACCATAGCAATAAAAGTGAACGGAAATGATTACGTTTATTTTGATCAGCCCCTTTTGTTATACAGGCACCTTGGGGAACCCAGAGGTTTAACTCTGTGGCGTCTTCGGTAATGTGATTGAAGTTTTAACCACGCTCGAATCTCCAAGTATGACCCCACTCGTGAATGTTTACCTTCTAAGTTGCGTTTCGACTAATATTATAACTGGTTGTACGGTACACTAAAGTTTATATTTACACGTTGCTGGTTAACTTTACTCTGACTATATACAAGTTCTGAATGCCACTTATTATTTTTAAAGGAAAAATCGTATTTATTTACAGCGAGTTATTCGTTATCGGCTAACTGTGACATTAATGTTTGGAATTAGGAATGAACGCTTTGTTTCTTCCTCACAAAAGCGATAACTACTCTAAAGAACAGGGAAAGCACTAGGAAATAACGCTTAGCACCTTCTTCTTGGAATCTCCCTTGGACAAAGCTCACTTAACGATAAATCAGTCTCGTATTGGTTAAACCACACAGTAAGATCCCTTCAAAGAGTTCATTGGGGATACTACCCCTACTAACGGAAGTTCTTCCAACACGGATTTGGGGTAACAGCGTTCCACGATAATTCACTGGCTGCCGTATCGGTAATTAGTTAACGCCTCTACGTCTATGTTAAGAGACCATTCACGAAAAATTCATTCGCCGCCAAATTAAACTCTTATTCCCACTCTTTCTTTATTAGCCAATCCTTAAAAAGATTACTTAAATCACCAAAAAAACATTTCGCAACAAGCGGGTGTTATCAATGTAATCGATATCCTGTAAATTGAAGTTTTCATACGATGCTAGACCTTAACGCCTCGTATATAAAAGCTAAACTCTTTGTTTAAGATCAAAACTCTTATTGAAATCTGTCAATTTGTCGCCTAAAACGTCTTAATAAACCACGCTTTTTTACACCATATTTAAATACAAAGTAAGAATTTTAATGTGTTCTGTAATTTCCCACTGACGCTATTTAAGGTAAACGACTATATTTAACGATATCTATAAAATTACAAACAACTTTTATTTACAAAGAAACGAATTAATTCTCAACCACATTAGTAAAAAGGATTTCACTAACTATCGATACCAATTCGTAAATCACATGTTAATTTTAAACTTCCATCTAAACTTGATCACCAAACCAAAAACCTTATTTCGTTTTCAAAAAAAAAAGGAAACTAAAATTTCGAATACTTCCCAAATGCGAAACACAAAACTTTACAATCGAAGAGCTTTTCAAAACTTTAAGCGTCATCAGGTTCAATGGCACGAACTACGTTTCAGATGTACGGTACTAATTAATAATTTATAATTTCGGAATTAAAGGATATTATTGGATGAAATCACGACCACGTGACAGTTGTAATATAACTTGAGGCCACGGATTACGAGCTATTTAGAAATACCATTTTAAATAAAATGTATACCATAAATGCACATTTTTAGTATAATTTGCGAATGAGTATCAAATAAAATATATTAGATTACACACATGGTAACAGTTTTTACTGGCTTGAGGAAATTACAGGCTCATCTAACGGCTCTCCAATAAACTTCTCCTCACGCCAGTAAAAGCTTATTTACCATACTAATAATGAAAAATACTATTACCTTATAGTGGGTTTGATTTTTTCCCAGATTACAATTGATCATTGCACAATTTGTGCTAATAATCAATTAATGTTTAATAGGTATTATCGTGTTCAATTAATTTCCATGTGTTAGGTTACATCAAATTTAGGAATGTATTCCATTATCATGGTGTTTTCTAACTTTATATATGAAGATTTAGTTTTAAAAGAAAGTAATACAATTATCTCCTTTACAGTGTAAACATCATTTCTATGCAAATTTCCAACTAAGGGTAAATGAAACATTTCTATCATTACATTTTTAATTAAAGTCTGTATTCAATTTCTACGTTGTAGTACGATTTTGCGATTTTAAAGTTAATATTTAATTTTCTCCCTTTTCCGCCAATAAAATTTGTCATTTGAATGTTATAGTTTCTTACAGTATCAATACAAAATAAACATCTATACAATAAATAAGTTTATGAAAAAAAATATCTGGTGTGGAACAATACATGACTTTCCAACCTACAAAATGGAAATTAAAAGATATGAAATAATTTTAATAACATTTTTTTAAGGATAATCATGCAATCTCTTTATAAGAAGTTCATTGCAGAAATAGGCATCATTGTAAACGCAAAAACAATAATCTATGTCAAACAGGCGTTTAAAACTTCATGACAGACAGAGTTAATAGACATCTAAATGCTAACTTAAATTAAAGGAGATGAAATAATTTCAATTTCAATTAAATAGATAACTATGCAACCTATTTTTTATGCGTTCATGACGAAAACAGGCAACATTGTAAAAACAAAAGCGATAAGCTATGTCAGAATGCCGTTTAAAAAATATGTAAGGTACAGATTAATTGACATAAATAGATGTTAACGTAAAAAAAATTTCCAAAGCCGCCCGCTTCTATAAAAATATCGATAATATACCTTCAGAATTTTCAATCATATTTATTTAATTTTTACATTTATTTCGCTTTACATTAAAAAACTTTATAAAGAAAATTTATGTAAAATTAAATTTTCTTTCAAAAATACGTCTACACTTTTTTTATAAAATCAATTGTTAACCAGACAATGAAAAAAATTGAACTAACACTTAAAATCTACCTTAGGAATCGATATGTTTAAGGTCTATATTCAGGTATTGTTATATCTTTGAAATATGCAGCTGTCTTAGAAATATTTGATAAAAACCAAAAACTACCCCTAATAAAGAGTCGGTGGCCAAATAAAAACAAGCTTAAATACAAAATTAGTATGTAGGTAGGAGTTATTGTGGATACTAACATACATCCCACAGACATACACAGAGCCATACACACAGACGTACACAAAGGCATCCAAACATGATGCCGATCTTGGCGAAACTTGACCAAAAGTTGTAAAATGTGCTAGCGGTTTTTGCGTTAACCTCTTTCAAAAACATATACGATCACGTAGCCTTAAAATCATTTATAACTACAGTTGTCATTTAAGACGTGTAAAACACAATACAAAAAGCTTCTTTAATTGAATCACGATGCCTCGAGTGCGAAGACGCCAAAATTTTCGGCAGTTAAGGTAGTTTGATATGGGTCGAATTGTGAGCTTACGAGAGGCTGGTTTGTCTATGAGAGATATAGCCGATAGAACGCAACGGAGTTTAAACACTGTGGCAGTCTGTGTTCGGGCATGGAACCAAGAGGGCCGTACACGAAGAGCGAGAGGCACAGTACGTCTTCGAAGAACCACAGAAGCTGAAGATCGCCTGCACGGGCGATTGCGGACCAGTGGTTTGGAAGGACGATTGGGATGCAAACTGTTTATCGCCGGATAAGAACCTCTGGACTCTTTTCAAACCGTCACCATTTTGTGGTACCACTGACTCCTGGGCACCGACGTGATCGTCTAGCGTGGTGTAGAGAACGGGCAAATTGGTACAAGAATGGAATTCAATTGTCTTCAGTGATAAGTCCAGATTTTGTTTGGGCATGCATAACGGTCGTGCAAGGGTGAGAAGACGGCATGGTGAAAGACAAGATCCCACACAGTTGGAGTTATGGTACGGAGGGCTATTGCCATTGGTCTTTATTGGAGGTAACATGACCGTTACGTGCTACATCCAGGAGATTGTAGCACCCCATATTGTACCTTATGTTCAGACCATCCCCAAAAGCACATTCTAACAAGACAACACACTACCTCAGGTTTCCAGGGCTTCTTTGGCTAATTTTGAAGCCAATCAAGTTGCTTTGTTGCCTTGGCCACCGAGATCTCCCGATCTTTACCCATCGGACACGTCTGGTATATTATGGGAAGAAGATTACTAAATTTACCCCACCTCCACTAACTCTAGTGGCTCTGCAACATGAGTTGCAGATATCACGGGAAGAGATGCCTCAGGAGGAAATCAATCACCTTATTAGAAGTATGCCCAGACGTGTTAATGAGTGCATAGGACATCGTGGTGGCGCAACACATTATTAAGTTTTTTTGAAAAAGTTAACAGTATAATTTTTATAAAATTTTGATCGTTTACTAGTCTAACTCGAATACACTTGCATACCAAAAATTGTTCAAATCAATTGATTATTACTGGGTATTCTTTTTTATATGTCACTATTCCTTTGATTTTAAGAAAAGTAATATTTCTCAAAAAATCCATTCATAAACATGGGTTTATTACTTATGAAAACATAATAGATTATATGTTTTGGCGTATTCTTCAAAATTACACAAAAACTAAAAAAAAATTAAATGTGTAGAGATGATGGGAAAGTACTGTATTAGGTTAAGGATTTTACATTTTAATTAAAAAGTTGTTAAATTGTCTTTTCCAGGTACTAATTTCGTTATAAATATTCATAACGCATCTTATTCAAGTCATGTTAGTATTTATCGCGTGCACACTATGTGTATATTAATTTCATAGCAAGATAAAAATGAAATAAACAATAAGATGAGATTTTGTACCTGTAATTTAATACAATGACTAGTCATAATACCGGATAACACATTCCCTTAGGAAACAAAAAGTAATTATTTTTAACGCATCTTATCCTTGCCAATTGTTAAAAACAGTAATTTTCTTATGGTTACGGTTTTAAAATAGTGTACGAAGTTAACAAAATAAAACCAAAAATTGAACTTGCTTTATAACAGTTTGTTTCATTCTCGAAGTCATTGTAAAGTCACACACTTACAAAACACTTTCTTTTAGAAACTTACAAAAAACCCACTTTCTGCCGCTGGGTTTATCCCTACATTTAATTAGTATTAAGCCAAATGAAAACCAGCTTAAATACAAAATTTTAAGTATGTAGATATTTTTATTCTGGAATTATCGTGGACACTCACACACACGCACGCACGCACGTACGCACGCACTCACTCATTCACGCACGCACTCACGCGCACATGCACGCACTCACGCGCACATGCACGCACACACACACACACATACACTCACACGCACACACACACACACACACACACACACAACAAGCACACACACACACACACACACGCACAAACACGCACACATACAGATGATGCGCACACGCACACGAAGACGCACACACACACACACACACACACACACACACACACGAACACGCACACGCAAACGCACACGCACATGTACACGCACACGCACACGCACACGACACCACGCGCACGCACACGCACACGCACACGCACACGCACACGCACACGCACACGCACACGCACAAGCACACGCACACACGCACAAGAACACGCACACACGCACAAGAACACGCACACGCGTACGCGCACACGAACGCGCACGCAAACAAGCACGAGCACGAGCACGCGCACGCACACAAAGCACACGCACACGCACACGCGCACGCACTCAACGCACACACGCACACGCACACTCAACGCACACGCACACGCACACGCACACGACACCACAGGCACATCATACGCACACGCACACGCACAGGCATACGCACACGCACACGCACACACGCACACGCACACGCACACGCACACGCTCACGCACACGAACACGCTCACCATACGCACACACACGACACGCACACGACACGAACACGAACACGCACACGCATCATACGCACGCACACGCACACGCTCACGCGCACACACCACACGCACAGTCACGCACACGCCACGCACACGCACGTGACACGCACGCGGCACTACACGCACACGACACGCAAACGCGCACGTATACGCACACGCACAGCATCACGCACACGCACACGCACACGCACGCAAACGCACACGCCACACACACGCACATGAACACGCCACCGCGTTCGCACGCACACGACACGCACGCGACACGCACGCATACGCACAAGCACACGCACCACACGCACGCACACGCACCACGCACACACACGCACGACACGCACACGCACACACGACACACGCACAAGAACACGCACACGCGTACGTGCACACAACACGCGCACGCGAACGAGCACGAGCACGCCCACGCACACAAACACAAACACGCACACGTACACGCAAACGCAACGCACGCACACGCACACGCACACGCACTCGTGACACGCACGCGCACGTAGACGCACACGCACAAACACGCACGCACACCCACAAGAACACGCACACGCGTACGCGCACGTACGCGCACGCGAACGAGCACGAGCATGTGCACGCGCGCGCACAAACACGCACACGACATGACACGCGCGCACGCACACGCACACCACACGCACACACACGCACACCACACGCACACGCACACGCACACACACCACCACACACACACACACACACACACGCACACGCACAACGAACACGCACACACACACGCACAGCACACGCACACCACGCACACACACGCACACGCTCACGCACAAGCACGCACACGCACACGCACGCGTACGCACACGCACACGCACGCGACACGCACACACGCGACACGCAGCACGCACGACGCACACAGCACACGCGCACGCACACCCACGCACACGCCACGCACACGCACACGACACGCGAACACGCACAAGCACACGCACACGACGCACACACGCACAAGACAGCACGCACACGCGTACGACGCACACGAACGCCACGCGAACGAGCACGAGCAGACGCACGCACGCAACACGCACACGCACACGCACACGCACACGCATACCACACGACACGACACGACACGCACCCACGCACACGCACACGCACACGACACGCACACGCACACGCAAGCACACACGCACACGCACACGCACACGCAACGCACACGCACACGACACACACGCCACACGCACGCACACGCACACGCACGCACACGACACGCCACATACGCACACGCACACGCACACGCACACGCACACGACACGACACACGCACACGCACACACGCACACGCACACGCACACGCACACACACACGCCACACACGCACAGCACAGCACACGCACTGCCAGCACGACGCACGCCACAGCACACGGCACACGCAACGCGCAGTATAGCACACGCACACGCACCCACGCACACGCACACGCACACGCACACGCACACGCACCACACACGCACACGCACAATGTACACGCACACGCGCAGCGCACACGCCACACGCCACGCACACGCACACGCACACGCATACGCACAAGCACACGCACACACGACAGCACGCACACGCACGAACGCACACGCACACGCACGACACGCACACGACACGCACGCACAACACACGCACACACGAACACGCACACGCGTACGCACACAACGCCTGCACGCGAACGAGTACGAGCACAGACACGCACAACGCAACACGTACTACGCACAACGCACACGCATACCCACACGCACACGCACACGCACTGTACACACGCACACGAACGCACACGCACACGCACACGCACACACCACAAGAACACGCACACGCGTAGCGACACACGTAGCGCACGCGAACGAGCACAGCATGAGCACGCGCGACAAACACGCACGCACATGAACAGCCGCGCCACACGCACACGCAACGCAAAGACACGTCACGCACGCGACACGCACACGACACACACATCACCACACACACACACACACACACGCACACAGCACAGAACACAGCAAACATACGCACCAAGTACACGACACCATACGCACGCACACGCACGCTCACGCGCAAGACACGACAGCACGCACGACACGCACATCCAACGCACGCAGCACACACAGCAAGCACACGCACGCACACGCCACGCACACGGCACGCACGCTCACGCACATGCACGTGACAAGCACGCACATCACCGAACACAAAGCACAAGCACAAGTAAGCACGCACCACGCGCAAGTAACCACGCGACACGCGTACGAAATGATGTACCATCTAGCACACAGACGAACAAAGCACACGCAGCATGGCACGCGCACGCTACAAACACACAACGCACACGCACGACGCACCAAGCGCATCTACGACACACGTCACTACGCAACGAACACGCACTCAATCTGCCACGCACACGACAGCACGCACACGCACACGCACACGCACAGGCAATCATAGCACACGCACACGCACATGTGCGATACGACACAACACGCACAGCGTCAAACAGCAGCACAGCACACGACACACGCTCACGCACACGAACACGCTATCATACGCACAGCACACGACACGCAACACGCACACGCATACACGAACACGCACACGCATCATCATCAGACACACGCACAACGCACACGTCGCGCGCACACAACGCACACGCAACACGTACAAGCGCCACGCACACGCAAACGCACAGTGCACACGCACACGCACAGGGCACGCACACGCACACGCACACGCAAACAGCGCACGTCAAACGCACACGCACACGCATCCACACGCACACGCACACGCACACGACAGCACACGCAAACGCCACGCACAGCACACACGCATACAAGTACACGCCACGCAAGACACGCATTCGCGACATGCACAAACACGCACACGACGACACGAGCACGAGCACGTAGCACAAGCACACGCACACAAACACAAAGCACTGCACACGCACACGTACACGACACGCAACACGTACACGCACACGCACAGCACGCACAAGCACACCACACACGCACAAGAACTACGCACACGCTACGTGCACACAACGCGCACGCGAACGAGCACGAGCACGAGCACGCCCACGCACACAAACACAAACACGCACACGTACACGCAAACGCACACGCACACGCACACGCACACGCACACGCCCCTACGTCACGCACGCGCACACGTAGACGCACACGCACAAGCACACGCACACGCACACACCACAAGAACACGCACACGCGTACGCGCACGAGCACGAGCATGTCACGCGCGCACAAAACTTTGCACAGCATTGCGCGCGCACGCCCGCAACGCACCACGCAACACAGTTACACGTTCAAGCGCACACGCACACCACACCATTCACAGGCACTAACACACACAGCACACACACACACAGGACACTCACACCTCACACGCACAAGAACAGCACCATACGCATTCACGCACGACACGCTCATCGCGCAAGCACGCAGCACGCACGTTCACACGCACACGCACAGCATCGCACATGCAACACACGCGCGCACACGTCACACGCACGCACTGCACACGGCACGCACACCACGCACATTGTCACGTTGCAAAACAATGCACGCACATCCAGAACACAAGCACAACGCACAGACATCGCAACGCGTACGCTAAACGTACACGCGAAACGGGCACGAGCGAGCATCTCGGCGCAGCAAAAAACACACACGCACGCACATCGCGAACACGACACGCACGTCACGAACACGCTTATAATTTTCACAGCACAACGCACACGAACACGTCATTCAGGACATTCATAAAAACGCACGTACACGCACACGCTTTCAACGCACACACACAGCACGCAATACACAGCATTACAGTCAGCTACGCACACGCACACGCACACGCACAAGCACACGCACACAGTCATAGAACATGCATCGTTACGTCAATCACAAACACGCACGCGAACGAGCACGAGCACGAGCCACGCGCACGCAACACAAACAGGCTCCAAACACGACACGTTCCAAAACACGCACACGCATATGCACACAGCAGGAGCCGTTCCAAACAGGCGCACGTTCCAAACACGCACTACGCAACACGTTCCAACGCCACACGCAATCGAAAACAAGAACACAGCGCACACATGTCAAAGCTACGCTTAAAGGACGCCCGCGAACGAAAGTACTGTTTAGCACAAGCACGCGCACGCACACGCAAACGCAACAATAGGCACACGCACACGCATACCACATGCACCACACGCACACGACACGCACACGCACACGCGTACGCGAGTAGTATAGCTATGTCACTTCTGTCCCACTTTTGTCACTAGATTTGTCACCAGATCTAGGAAAAGTCACCAGAAAAGTTACTAGATTTCAAGGTCAGTAACATTACCTATTTCAAGGGTAGCTGAAGACCACAGGTGTGTAATCCTCTTCAAGGTCATGCTTGCACGAGTCCTTCAAGGTCACTAGAAAAGTTACTAGATTGTTTATTGTCCTGAAGGTCATTGCCCTCAAGCAAGTCTATGCATGTTTCAAGGCCACGCCCTATTCTGAGAAACAAAGCTGGCCATTGTTTAAAGTCTATGCTTTCAAGGTCAGATAACAAAGACTATCTATTGTTCCGTTATTCTAAAAATAGATTGTTATCTCAATTCTAGGAAATCAAGAACAAAGACGATGCATTCTTCAAAGTCTATGCTTACAATTTTCAAGGTAAAAGAACAAAAGCGATTCATTCTTCTGGTCGAGTTATAAAAATAAATTGTTATCTCAATTCTGAGAAATCATGAATAATGTATTGTTCAAAGTCTATGCTTATAATTTTCAAGGTAAATGAATAAAGACGATTCATTGTTCTGGTTGATTTATAAAAATAGAGTGTTATCTAAATACATCTCTTTCAAGAACAAAGGCAATCCATTATCAACGATTTAAAGTTTATGCTTAGAAGGTCACACCTCTGCAAAGACGATCCATTGTTCAGTTAGAAATAGATTGTTATCTCAATTCTAGGAAATCAAGAGCCCTGAGGTGCATGTTTCAATGCCACGCCCCCTCAAGTGCTCTAAACAGGTGGCCGTTCCCCTAAACAGGTAGCCGTTTCCTAAAAACAGGTAGCCGTTTCCTAAAAGCAGGTAGCCGTTTCCTAAAACAGGGGTCCGTTTCCCAAAACAGGTAGCTGTTTCGCAACCGTTTCCATACGACCACATCTCAATTCTGAAAAATCAAGAACAAAGGGGCCCATTGTTCAAAGTCTATGCTTATAAGGTCACACCTCTGATAACAAAGGTGATTAATTGTGTTGGCTGAGTCATAGCTTCTGAAATTCTAGGAAATCAATAACAAAGACGATGCATTGTTCAAAGTCTATGTTTACAATTTTCAAGGTAAAAGAATAAAAGCGATTCATTGTTCTGGTCGAGTTATAAGAAATAGATTGTTATCTAAATACATCTCAATTCTAGGAAATCAAGAACAAAGGCGGTCTATTGTTCAAAGTCTATATTTATCATTTTCAAGGTCACATGAGAGAACAAAGACGATCCATTGTTTTGGATGAGTTATAAAAATAGATTGTTATCTAAATACACTTCAATTCTGAGAAATCGTGAACAAAGACGATGTATTGTCAACGCTTCAAAGTCTATGCTTTCAAGGCCACGTGAGAGAACAAAGACGATCTATTGTTCAGATATAAAATAGATTGTTATCTCAATTCTAGGAAATCAATAACAAAGGCGACCCATTGTCAACGCTTCAAAGTCTATGCTTACAAGGTTACATGAGAGAACAAAGACGATCTATTGTTATGGGGATGAGTCATAGCTTCTAAAATTCTGAGAAATCATGAACAAAGACGATGCATTGTTCAAAGGTTCAAAGTCTATGCTTACAATTTTCAAGGTCACACCTTTGAGAAATGAACATTGTTCTGGTTGATTTATAAAATAGATTCTAAATACATCTCTTTCAAGAACAAAGGTGATCCATTGTCAACGCTTCAAAGTCTATGCTTACAATTTTCAAGGTGAGAGGACAAAGACGATCTATGGTTGAGTCGTAGCTTATGAAATTCCGAGAACAAAGACGATGCATTGTTCAGACTGATTAGGTCATCTTAACAAGTAAAACGTTTTTTATAAGACTACCACAATATACAGATAAAAATTGATTTAAGTAAATATACATGGGACTTAACATACCTTTGCTGGATCATATAACATTCCTACAACCATATGTAAACATGCTCATTTCGTAGTGTTTAATCGTAGTGAGGTTGTGGACAAGTAAAGTCATGAAAAAAGCAATAACATCGCTCCTGGATACTTCATGTAATAACAATATGAATAATAATTTAACATTTTGTTGTTCATGCTGTCAAAATAGTGATGGTAGTAGTAGTAGCAAAATGAAGAGAAACAAGATGAAGGTTATTTCGACTGGTCATCATCATTTCAACATAGGGCTGAGGTGTATAAACAGGCAGCTAATGAATACTTAATCGATTGTGCTTCCTATAAACTATCGAACGATACGCATATTGAAATTGGATACAGTACACACCTTAACCTTGCACCAGTAGTGCGTATGGGATGTGGCAACAGTGTGGTATTAGACGTGAAGGAATGGAATGAACTTTTAAGATGGTATTCATACGTAGAAATACAATTTTTCCGATCCCAAGAAATTGAAAGCCAAATTGATTGGTCACATGTAAACCAGGAGGATATAATACACGAGCAAGATTACGAATCTCTATCTAGTAATCTCGGTATTTATTGCAATTGGGAATTGCTTAAAGGATATGAGAGAATTTTGAAAACTGTTATGATAGAAAACTACAACTGTTGTTCGTGTACATTCAATGCCCATAACATAGAGGAACTATTCGATTTGAAGGATATAATAAGCTATAGATTGGAATTTCTTGAATCTTACAATCTGGTGTGTTTCTATGAAAAATTCATACGACAAGTGGTTGACTACCGTCGTTTTCGTGAGAAGGAATTCGGTGATGATGACATTTATAAAGACATTGATGATGTTATAAATGCCAAGTATAATATTAATTCACATAACACTGTATGCTTAATGGAAATATTGTACTATCGCCCTGCTTATCTAATGTATAGCATTTACTAACAATAAAGTTTTTACATGATTTTAGGTATAAATACCCTACCCTATCCCCCAAGGTGAACAATGATAGGTAAGAAGCGGAAGAGTGCAGGTGGTTTAGTGAATACACTAATCAATAAACTTCCGGTGGAATTGCATTTACCCGGTTACCAGTATTGTGGTCCCGGTACAAAATTAGAGAAACGACTAGCACGCGGCGACCCCGGTATTAATCAATTAGATGCGCAGTGCAAACTGCATGATATCAGTTATAGAGACTACCAAGATTTAGAAAGTCGACATAGAGCAGATAAAATTTTAGAAGAAAAAGCTTGGGAACGCTTTAAATCAGCAGACGCAACATTAGGTGAACGAGCTGCAGCTTTTGCAGTCGGTACCACCATGAAGGCAAAGAGAAAATTTGGGATGGGGTGTCGGTCCAAGAAGAAGAAGAATGGTGAAAGTTTATTGCATGTACGGAAAACAATAGCTAAAGAAATGAAAGCTAACGGAGATTTCACCGACACAATGAAGTCAGCACTGTCAACGGCAAAACGTGTAGTAAAAAGGTTGGGGAAAGAAAACATTAAAGTTCCTAGAGTAATTCCCTTACCTAAACAAGGAGGTGTTTTGCCATTTCTTATTCCGTTATTCGCAGGATTATCAGCAATCGGTGCTTTAGCTGGCGGTGCATCGGGAATTGCCAAAGTAGTCAATGATGCAAAAATGCCAAAAATTGCAAGAGGAGACATCGCGCCATAATCGTATGATGGAATCGATCGCTGGTGGCGCATTCTATCTAAAACCATACAAATCTGGAGGTGCATTATACTTAAAACCGTTTCCAAAAAACTGAGTAGATTACCCGAAAGAGCGTTAACAGATATTGATTTAAAGAAATACACAAAAGGTGTACCATACTTTAGGGTATTTTTATGAGAGATAGCCTGCCTAAATTACCACAGAAAATGAATCTGGAATCATCAACTTAGATAGTCAGAGTGGACCGGGTACACATTGGGTTTGCTACAAAAAGCGTGGTGAAAAGGTATGGTATTACGATAGTTTCGGTAATCTTCGACCACCAGTTGAAGCGATTAACTACTTTCGGGGATGTAAAATTTATTATAATTATAATCAAGATCAGGAATTTAATAGCATTATTTGCGGGCACCTATATCTACAATTTCTATATAAATAATCGACATAACCTTAAATTTTCTCAGTTATGTCAATAACATTCAGTTTAGAAGGTGTTGGTAACATAGCTAGCTGCAACTTCTACCCACCGATAGAGCTAGATTTGGAGAAGAAATACATTGTTGGATTGGTGGGATTTTACGGTGCAACAGCATTAGAAACATTTATACGGGCAACGATAGATTTTATTTTAGAAAAATTCATCTCATTTGCGAGTGATTAATATTCCACACGGTGCCTATGAGTTAGATGAAATTAGTGATTACTTTAAATCAAAGATACCCTCAGAAAACTTTTTCATTAGGGAAATCAACAATACGCTTAAGTGTGATATAAACAGTTCATTTGAGATCGATTTTACTAAAGAGAGTAGCATTGGCCGCATGCTCGGGTTTGAGCCTAGAATACTAAAAGCGAATGTTCCCACACATCTGCGTTAGACATCCAAATAATTAAACACACTAATCTGCATGTGGAGTGCAACATTATAAAGGGATCTTATCGAAACGGTAAACCTGCAAAGGTAATATACGAAATTGACGTTTCCGTGCCCTCAGGCTATCGTTTGGATAAAGTTCCAACCAACACTCAATATTTAGAAATAAACACAGACATAATCAGTAATATAACAATCAAATTGACAAATCAAAAGGGTGAGTTAATAGACTTTGGTGAAAGTGAACCATTCACGGTACGCTTAGAACTAAAGAACATGGGTCTGCGAATTAATCACAGGACAATTCCATACAAAAGACCCAATCAACCCTCATTGCAGTTAACATCTGCAGAGAAATACTTTTAACATCAATTGGATTGAAAGTTCTGAGTGAGCAAACCATTAAACGTGTTTCAAAGCGTACATTTTAATAGAATTAATGTATCTCTAAGAAATGTTAAATTTGTTATGTGTAAGAGACCTTGAATGAAGTTTACTTTAATGTCTATCTCTTTTCCACAATAATATGTCCGCTTACACACATCTGAAGCTGAATGCATTTATCTAAAATGTGTAATGTTTTATTGAACAATAGGTTTTCTTTGTTAATAATAGCATTTGCATTCTTAAAAAAATTTGTAGGAATGTATAAAAAATGTAATATTCAAGCTAATAAAGACTTTCTTTGTATAAAACACACACACACAC
The DNA here is from genome assembly GCA_036346205.1 of Vesta saturnalis. Classification (NCBI taxonomy): domain Eukaryota; kingdom Metazoa; phylum Arthropoda; class Insecta; order Coleoptera; family Lampyridae; genus Vesta; species Vesta saturnalis. The sequence goes on from JARFJB010001973.1 coordinate 321,375, forward strand.
ACACAATGCATCTGCATTCTTAAAAATTATTTTTAATAACTTTAAAACTTATATAGTACTTAATAGACTTTAATGAAAATGTGTTATGAAGAAAAAAAGTTTCGCTATAAATAACAATAGGTTTGCATTCAAAAGTATGTAATTTAAAAAATGCAATATTTAATGTGAACAAGGATTTTCTTTGTATAACAATGAAAGCTTTTATAGTGCATTCTTGAAAAATTTAAAGTAAACAAACTGTAAAAGGCATAATTAATAACAATTAATTTTAAAAGTTTGAGAAGAAATTTATATAAAAGACATCATCCCTTTAGTAAATCTTTAATTACTCATCAACCCTCATTGCATCTACACAATGACTGAATCATTAAACATCTTTCAAAACGTACATTTTGATGATGCTATAATTAAATCAGATATTCACACCTATCTTCCGTATGGCTCTTCTAAGTATGGACCTTCCGAAGAAATACGCATTTTAATTCAAAGTCAGGATCTAATTACAGCTACTTATGATAGTTTTCTGTACATAGAAGGTAAGCTGAAGAAAGAAGATGAAGGAAAATCATGCAACTTAACCAATAATTTCCCCAACTTCCTTTTCGAAGAGATTCGTTATGAGTTAGGCGGTCAAAGAGTGGACGTTTGCCGAAATCCCGGCATAACATCTACACTTAAAGGATATATTTCTTATACGACAAGCAAGAGCAAAGCATTAAGCCATTTGGGGTGGTCACCAAAGAATGAGGAACCATTACAAGTAGAATTCAATGAGGAAATGGCGAAAAATCCTTTGCAGTATGCATACCATTGAACCACATATTTGGAATAATGGAGGATTATCGTCAAGTGATCGTGAATATGCGTCAAGAGTTGATTTAATTCGATCTAGAAGCGATACAAACTGCTACTATGGTGACGTTGATGCGGAAATAACCCTAAATAAAATTCAATGGAAAGTACCACACTTAACCCTTAGTGATGCCGCGAAACTAGACTTATTTGAAGGAATAAATAAGAATTCTATTGTTACTGTTCCATTTCGTCAATGGGAGTTGTATGAATTACCTACTTTAAAACAAGCAACCTCTGATATATGGCCAATAAAAACGTCAACGCAACTGGAAAAACCGCGCTGGATAATTGTTGCATTCCAACAAGGTAAAAGGTACACAAAGTCTGCAAGAGCCGGAAATTTTGATCACATTAACATCAGGAACCTTAAAGTACATCTGAATTCAGAGTATTATCCCTATGAAGCAATGCATTTGAACTTCAGTGCTAACCAATACATACCTGCCTATCGCAATTTTTTGAACTTCCGATGTGACTACTATGATGAAGATAATACAGATGCGTTATTCAACTACACCGAATTCAAATCATGTCCAGTATTTGTAATGGACTGTTCTAAGCAGAATGAATCCTTAAAAAACTCAACAGTAGACATCAAATTGGAAATGGAAACACTAACACCTTTCGATAATGGAATCGTTGCCTATGGTCTTATTCTCCACGATGCTATTGTGCAGTACAACCCACTCACCGGAGAAGTGAAAAAATTATAATCTGTATTATATAAATAAAAATGTTGTTATTATTCGTTTAGTTTCATTTCATCACTCAAAGATGAAAGTAGTTGCGCAGAAACAAAACTTCCAATTCAAAATCACGACTTTGATGAAAAGTCTGGTACTTCAAAACATGGCGATTTACTTCCTAATAGTATACGTGGCATTATATGTGGCCCCTCCAACTACGGAAAAACAAACGCAATGATTAGTTTGCTTACTGAGAAAAATGGTTTGAAATTTAAACATGTATACGTATACTCCAAGTCATTAAATCAAAACAAGTACAAACCTTTACAGGAAATCCTACTTCCGATAAGAGATATAGGTTACTTTACGTTCAGTGATAATCAAGATGTGATTGAGCCGAATTGTGCAGAAGCAAACTCTATCTTTATCTTTGATGATATCGCCTGTGAAAAGCAAAATAACGTAAGGGCATATTTTTTTATGGGTAGACATAACGATATTGATTGTTTCTATTTGGGTCAAACTTACAGTAAAATTCCAAAGCAATTAATTCGTGACAATGCGAATCTAATTATATTATTTGAGCAAGATGAATTAAACCTAAAACATGTGTATGAGGATCATGTAAGCCCCACCATAAGCATGACATTGTTTCGGGATATGTGTTCAAAGTGCTGGATAGATCCGTTTGGTTCATAGTCATAAATAAGGATGCTGAAGTCAATAATGGTCGCTATAGGAAAAGGTTTGATGAATATATAATACCTTAGCCTGATTTCAGTGGTTTAGTAGTTACACATCCGTTTAGGTATTAACAGCCATTTTGCTACAATGGATAATAAGGAGATGATATTAAAGCGAAAAATTATTCAGGCTCGTAAAATAATACAGCAGAAATACAACAGTCTTAAAACTGCCCGCATTGATAATGAAAGAACGTTTGAAAGTACTTATAAACCTCTAATAGAACCCCTAACTGAAATAGCGAATAAAATGCATCCTGATAAGAAAACAAAGGAGTCCGTTAACCCAAAAACTCGCCTTTGTTCATATTTCGAAGAAAACATGCTACTACTAGCCCGCTAGCACACTCATTAGCAACGAAGACAAGCCCCTAGCTCAACTTCCGCTGTTTCAAATAAATCCCTCCTCGTACACCACCTTTCCTAGAAACATCTGTTGTAGGAGAGATTACTACCGAGGAAGAAGAACCTCTTAGTATCACAGATGATTCCTGTAATGAACCCATCTCTGAAGAATTTCTCGAGCAGTACCACGAATTACCTCGTATATATGTTGAACGTATTATAAGGGATCTTGAAGGTGCTATTGATCACACTTATGGAGTCCACTACGACGCCAAAACAGACAAATGGGCAATTGGTAATACCCCATCACAATTAAAGGAAAGGATATGATCATTAATGGTGTCACGTATAAAGGGACTCCAGGTTTATATGATCTGCTTATTATGAATGAACCCGATTTAAATCTAGTAAATTCAAAGGATAGAAAGAATTATAAACGTATTTTAGCAGCTACGAATGTTGCAAGGCGAGATTATGATGTAAGTGGACAGATTCGAGGAAGCCGCAGCAAAAGTATACACAAATAATCAAACCCTTGCTGTCATCACCCTCAACTCAGGGAGGTGGAGCTATGTTTTTAAGGAATTAACAAACAGGCCGATTGAATATAAGTATTGGAATGATGTACATGAACTAATTCGTGATCTAGACGTATTGTGGGCAGAAAAATTTGCTGGAAACACCGGTGTCGTAAATGATATAATATCAATTGTAGAGGAATTGTATGAAGATGGATACATTGAAAGACCAAACACTAGTTTTCTGAACAATATAAATCAGACTGCATTGATGTCGACATATCATAACTAAAATGCCTCTTGATAAATTTGGACGGTCACATGCCCAGTATCAATTTAAGAAATTAACCCTCAGTTTCAACTTATTGATGATAATCAATTCGATATCGAGAATAAGAGACTCAGCAATGTTGCCAACCCCATAGATCCTCAAGATGTCATCACCAAGCAATACTATTTATCGACAAGGTTGAATTTGATGGAAACCGTTTGACCCAGTTGGCGGATCCGGAAGAAGATGGTGATGCTATAAGTAAAGGATACCTTGATTTTTGTCTGCAAGCAATTCAGAAAGCTGTTAAAGGAACTTTAACGCTTATCTAGTGTTGGAGGAAAAACTACATCAACTTAAAGAAATTGTGGATCATGTCCAAATTACAACTCGTCAATGAATTGCACAAACCCGCAAAAAAATTTTAAACGAAGGCGCACAATAATTAAGGGATATGATGACCTCTGGCAAGCAGATTTGGCCGAATTTAACACATATGCCAAACAAAATAAGGGCTACAAGTATATTTTAGTAGTTATTGACTGCTTTTCAAAATACTTGTGGACCAAAGGATTAAAACAAAACGGGCTTGAAGTTGCCAAGGCCATGCAGGCAATCTTCAAAACGGGCCGGAAACCTTCCAATTTGCAGACAGATGCAGGAAAAGAATTCTACAATGAGCATTTCACTAAACTAATGCAGCGTTATGGAGTCAACCATTACTCCACCTATAGTACAAAGAAGGCAGCAATTGCGGAACGAGTGATCAGGACCGTTAAGTCTGCCCTATACAAGTCATTCAGCCTACAGGGTAAATATAAATGGATTGATACAATTGACACCGTAACGATGGATTATAACAATCGTAAGCATAGAACTATAGGAATGAAGCCCAAAGATGTCGGTAATCATACAAAGCTAGAGGCTTACACTCACATAAAAATAGATGATAGGAATCGTTATTGTGTGGGTGACATAGTACGAATCAGTAAGTTTAAAAGTATTTTCGCTAAGGATACACCCCAATTGGTCAAGTGAACTATTCAAGATTGTGAAAGTTTGCATTACTAACCCAACCACCTACATGTTGGAGGACATGAAAGGATCACCTGTACTGGGAGGCTTTTATGAACACGAATTACAGAAAACAAAGCATCCGGATGTCTACCTTGTGGAAAAAGTGCTTCGCTCCAAGAATAATAAGTTATTCGTAAAGTGGTGGGGATTGGATGAAAGATCATGGATCAATAAAGACGATTTAGTTTTATAATATAGCTGTAGGGATTGTAACTTTTAGATGAATTAAAACCACATAAAACAATTATAATTGTATTTATTTAAATATTACATCATCTTATAAACCTAAAGTATTTCTATAATCGTTTAAATTACTAGACGGCCATATCCCCGAATCTGGTCCATCCCAAGCAGGAATCACCTTTCTCAATGTTTTCCAAAATACAATGGTGTGGTGCTCCTCATTTTCCCATGGTTGAAACTTATATGTAATGTTTTTATTCCAATAATACTTAGCATAATATGCTGCTGTCTCGATACAATCACTTAGAGAAAGTGTCTTCATAAACAATATTTTGTAGGCTAACATTTTTACACAATGAATCACCCCATAATAACTTGTATATGTACATTTTAAGGTAAATTCATGTCAAATCCTATCTACATCATTAGAGGTTTACGAACCTTTATCGGTACACAAGTTCGTAAAACTTTTAATGGTATTGCCTAAGCTAATTTTTCTATCAAATAATGTCTTAATAATTACTTCATTTGCACAATAGTTAAAACACTCAATATGTTGCAATATATTCAATATAAATGTATAGTTTTCAGGAGAGGTCAAAGAACGCTTCAGGTACTTTCTGTAGATTTGTTTACTGAAAGTTGTACCCCCAGGGTCTAGTATCAGTGAAATCAAAATTTACTAGGCGTTTATCATCATAAGGATTGAGTATGACTTTATTTTGTTTAATGGTAAATACATCATGTTTCTTTGATCTTATGAGGTGTTGATAGCGTCTTATTACGCCACCATCAAATAAAACCTGTTTATAATCATTAATAGTGATCTGCCTCACACTTGCGTGGGTAGAACCCTTTGATTTTTTTACAACCTTTTCATCAACCGCGTAAGCATACATTTTTGCACGAAGTCCTACAAATTCAATCCTCTTTAATACATTCATAGATATCGGGAACTGAAAAGGCGTATATGAGACTATCCGTATCCGTGTACAAGAGCTTAGCACTATTATGGAACTTGGGTAGCGTGTAACCGTAATGAAAATTATATAAAAAGTTTTGAAACGTCTAAAACACTGAATCCTGCATATATAGGTTTATTGAAATATACTTCAAGCTTATTCATTTCAATGATAAGCATATCATTGTCAAATATTGTACAACTATGAAAATTTGGTTTTGATATGTAAGCACGAGCACCATAGCGACCCTCCCATTTCGTTACTAGCCGTATGTCCTTATGCTTACGTACATTTTCCATCAGCTTCCCGAAAACACTATTAATCATTAATTTATAGAAATTTTATCGAATTCATTTTGAGATTGCTGACGCATGGCTGTATTTAAATCTATGCATTTTTTAACCACGGGGACTGTTTAAAACGTAATATACGGTGTACTTTTACCAACTTCAATCCATATTTTAAATATACTTTTAAATTTCTGTAATGAATTACATAATTACGTTTTGGATACAAGGTAAGCAGTAATTTTTCATTTTGGAATCAGGTGTGGGTGGAACCATATGTTCGGGTGCCAGCGGTAGATCACTGTGACTCTCATGTAATTCTATAGGATAGTCTAAATCACACTCGACTATATACCCAATTTCCGAATCATCAGGATGGTTTATTAAATCTAAACTTTCAAAATTAGCTTCATCAACAAAGAAAAATCACCAAATGGTAGAAATTCTGACATGGCGGCTCCATATAAATTATTCACGTCGTAGTACATTAAATACACACTTTCGGAGGTGGGATCAAATTTTTCCCCATGTACTTATTGTTAGCTTTAGCATACCGATTTGAACATTGAGCTACACCACCTCTAATCCCTCTTCAATAAACATTAGCATATCAATGTCTGTAAATAATTCTAACTTTACTTGTGTAATTTTAAGCATAGCATCGAATGCTAAACCGGGAGCTGTATAATAGTGTAGAGGATCAAGGTCGTAAGTACTTAAACAAGTTTGCCGAAAGTTCTCGAAAATATCTGCTAAAAGTAGAACGTCTGTTTTAGATACAAATCCGAGTACTCCCTAACGATTTAATACTAAATTTGTTCCAAACGTTAACCGCATGCGCAAAACTCTCATCACTGATTCCCTCATTATTAAGATGACTGAAAAATGCTTCTTTGGGAGGGAGCGTGGTCTCATTCAATTTATCCCACGTATCAATATACTCATAAGGAAACACACCTTTGCGAACTACTAGAGAAAATTCCTCCTCATTGTTGCAACTAGCGCGGAAATAATTTTTACTATCCTCCAAATAGTCTGACAACTTTTCAATACTACTACTCATAAATCTGAAAGAGTCAATAAATCTAAACTTAATTTTGGGCCTTCCATTACCTTCGTGAAAGAGATATATCTTTCTTTGTTTATGGGTAGCAGTGAAATCAAACCGGGAACACTAGCCAATTCTCTAATGATGAAATGAGAATCATAACCTGATAAATTATGGAACACAACTGGCAGAATGTGGGAGTCTGTATAGTTTAGGTTACACGCCTGGTGCGCTGCCCCCGAAATGCTCCTGTAAAATGATTATGGTCTCTAACTTTTATATCAGAGTTAGTAAATGGTTTCCGACAAATGTGACAAATCGTGGCGCTTTCAAATTGCTCAACCTGACTGAGACTTAAAGTACCCATTGGAATAATTTGATTGATTATTTCGGAGCCCAATGTGCAATACTTTGAAGCTCGTTAACAAACCATTGAATGCAATCCTTTCCTCTATAAAGCCTAAAACGGGATAAAGAATCATCATATGAACACTTCTAATAGTAAGCAATGCTGAAAGGTGTGTGTTTGGAGTGAAATAGAGTATTACCCTCGATACCATTTGCACACTTCTCTAAAATACTTTCTAAATCGGCATAAATGACAAATGGCACCTTTTCTTGAATGCAAAATTTTGAACTGTAAATTCATTTCCGCTTCGTTAGGTAGCCTAGTAGAGCATTGATTAAGTTGACTGCAATATGTTAAATGTTTTCTAAAGCTACATCAGACCAAAAATGGTTCAAGCATCGGTAACAAATTACTTTCTTATGACCGCGCTTTGATATCTGTTTTGAAAATAAAGTGACATATTTTTAATCCATGTGAAATGGTATACAGTGTTATCCGCGGCCGAAAGTATTAAAAGATTTATGGGTTCTTTATCGCTTTGCTGATTACTCAATACAAAGGGTGCAACTTTTTTACCATTTATGCAGTACAAATTAATTGCGAGGTTGTTTAGATTCTCAAATTTTTTTACATCATCCAGCTGAATGGGGAAGTGAATTGAATCAAAATTCAAAACATCTAGAAAATGAGGATAGCTAGAAGTTCGGTCTGATTTTTGTGAAGCAGGATATAATGCCGAAACAACGGCCCACAGGAAGCAAAACTCATCGTTATTTTTAACATTAACAACAGCATGCTTTACTGCTATGAAACGAGGAACTTTAACATAAGTTGAACAACCGCCTCTAAATGGGACATAGCTATTAATATTTACTTTTAATTGTAAGACTTCATGTACTGCCCAACCGGAATCCCTTTCGGAAAACTCCTCTAATTTTATCCGTAACTTATCATACACGTTTTCATTGTACCAGACACGTATATTGGTTGAAATATCAATAACGCAATTTTTTGTGGCAAAAGTCTTCAACTCAATACTATGATTTTGAGGTTGCATGAAATTGCAGCCTAAGACCACATTTACCTTTAGCATAGATTGCCTTAACATTAATTTCACCTTACGTACAAAACTATTATACGTGTTTAGTAAAAATATCAAAGGGTCCTTAATGTTTGACATATTGATTATAATTCCTGTAAGCAGCCTACCATTGAAACATGAGTCTAGGGGGTACCAACGTAATTTATGCATACCTTTTTTATTGACAATTCCACTACCAACCTTCTCTGAAGCGTTCTTTAACCGTCTCAATCTAACCAGATAGCACTTGAGCAATGCTAAATTGCTCTCAAGCTTAAGCAAGCTTTCATTGGTCTCATAATAAATTTTATGTTTAATTATATCTTGCAATAGCTTGATATTGGTGTTAACTATACGGATGTGCCTGGCAAATTCCTTTTTTTGTTTTCAATAAGGGAACAATGCGCTTTGTTAAATTAACCATCTCACTACTACTTGGCATACTCATAGCTAGCAATATGAAGCACACACGTAACAATGAACTTTTAACAAATTGCTCTTCACAACGGTTCTAGTCACGATTGTAAAATATGATGCACAAATTGGTGAGTAATAATAGTTACTCTTTACTTTTAACAAATTGCTCTTCGGTTTACAATAAAACTTTTAGTTAGGATTGTAAAAATATGATGCACACACTGGTGATTAATAATAGTTGCTTTTTACTTTAGGTAATTTGTTGTTGTGACGATTGTAATGTATCGACTGACGTGGGACTGTTCTTTATCTACTTATATAGAGATAAGATCGGGTAAGGTCGGATAAGTTCGGCTCACCTTTTCATAAGCTACGACTCAGCAATGAATCGTCTTTGTTCTCTCACCTTGAAAATTGTAAGCATAGACTTTAAATCGTTGACAATGGATCGCCTTTGTTCATGATTTCTCAGAATCGAAGTGTAGATAACAATCTATTTTTATAAATCAACCAGAACAATGGGCCTTTATTCTTGATTTCTCAGAGGTGTGACCTTGAAAATTGTAAGCATAGACTTTGAACCTTTGAACAATGCATCGTCTTTGTTCATGATTTCTCAGAATTTTAGAAGCTATGACTCATCCCCATAACAATAGATCGTCTTTGTTCTCTCATGTAACCTTGTAAGCATAGACTTTGAAGCGTTGACAATGGGTCGCCTTTGTTATTGATTTCCTAGAATTGAGATAACAATCTATTTTTATATCTGAACAATAGATCGTCTTTGTTCTCTTACGTGGCCTTGAAAGCATAGACTTTGAAGCGTTGACAATACATCGTCTTTGTTCACGATTTCTCAGAATTGAAGTGTATTTAGATAACAATCTATTTTTATAACTCATCCAAACAACGGATCGTCTTTGTTCTCTCATGTGACCTTGAAAATGATAAATATAGACTTTGAACAATAGACCGCCTTTGTTCTTGATTTCCTAGAATTGAGATGTATTTAGATAACAATCTATTTCTTATAACTCGACCAGAACAATGAATCGCTTTTGTTCTTTTACCTTGAAAATTGTAAACATAGACTTTGAACAATGCATCGTCTTTGTTATTGATTTCCTAGAATTTCAGAAGCTATGACTCAGCCAAAACAATGAATCACTTTTGTTATCAGAGGTGTGACCTTATAAGCATAGACTTTGAACAATGGGCCTTGTTCTTGATTTCTCAGAATTGAGATGTGGTCGTATGGAAACGGTTGCGAAACAGCTACCTGTTTTGAAACGGACCCCTGTTTTAGAAACGGCTACCTGCTTTTAGGAAACGGCTACCTGTTTTTAGGAAACGGCTACGTGTTTAGGGAACGCCACCTGTTTAGAGCACTTGAGGGGCGTGGCTTTGAAACATGCACCTCAGGGCTCTTGATTTCCTAGAATTGAGATAACAATCTATTTCTAACTGAACAATGGATCGTCTTTGCAGAGGTGTGACCTTCTAAGCATAAACTTTAAATCATTGATATTGGATTGCCTTTGTTCTTGAAAGAGATGTATTTAGATAACACTCTATTTTTATAAATCAACCAGAACAATGAATCGTCTTTATTCATTTACCTTGAAAATTATAAGCATAGACTTTGAACAATACATTATTCATGATTTCTAGAATTGAGATAACAATTTATTTTTATAACTCGACCAGAAGAATGAATCGCTTTTGTTCTTTTACCTTGAAAATTGTAAGCATAGACTTTGAAGAATGCATCGTCTTTGTTCTTGATTTCCTAGAATTGAGATAACAATCTATTTTTAGAATAACGGAACAATAGATAGTCTTTGTTATCTGACCTTGAAAGCATAGACTTTAAACAATGGCCAGCTTTGTTTCTCAGAATAGGGCGTGGCCTTGAAACATGCATAGACTTGCTTGAGGGCAATGACCTTCAGGACAATAAACAATCTAGTAACTTTTCTAGTGACCTTGAAGGACTGTGCAAGCATGACCTTGAAGAGGATTACACACCTGTGGTCTTCAGCTACCCTTGAAATAGGTAATGTTACTGACCTTGAAATCTAGTAACTTTTCTGGTGACTTTTCCTAGATCTGGTGACAAATCTAGTGACAAAAGTGGGACAGAAGTGACATAGCTATACTACTTACGCGACACGTACGCGCACGCGAACGTGCACGAGCATGAGCACGCGCACGCACACAAACACGCACACGACACGCACGCGTGCGCACGCGCACGCACGCACACGTGCACACGCACGCGCACACACGCACACGAACACGCTCACTCATATGCACACGCACGCACGCATCATACGCACACGCACACTACACGCATACGCACGACGCACACGCACGCACACGGTCACCGCACACACGCACACGTACACACGCACACGCACGCACACGCACGCGCACACGCACGCACACGCCACGCACACGCACGCAAACGCACACGTATACGCACACGCCACGCATACGCCACGACACGCACACGCACACGCACACGCACACGCACGCACGCACACGCACACGCACACGACACGCACACGCACACCCACGACACCCACGCACATGTACACGCACGCGCGACATGCACGCACACGCACACGCACAGCACGCACACGCACACGCAACGCACAGCACACGCACACGCACACGCACACGCACGCACAGCACACGCACACGCACACGCACACACGCACAAGCGTACGGCACACAAACGCGCACGCACGAGCACAGCACGAGCACGCCCACGCACAAACACAAACACGCGTACGTACACGCAAACGCACGCGAACGTACACGCACACGCACACGCACGCACGCGCACAATCACACGCACGGGCACGCTCACACGCACACGCACGCGCAAACGCACGTATACGCACAGCACGGATACCACACGCACACGCACACACGCTCACGCACACGCACACGCACACGCACACGCAACACGCACAGCGAGCACACGCACGACGCACGAGCACGACGCCACGCACACAAACACAAACACGCGTACGTACACGCAAACGCACGCGTACACGTACACACACGCACACGCACACGCACCGCACAATCACACGCACGGGCACGCTCACACGCACACGCACGCGCAAACGCACACGTATACGCACACGCACACGGATACCCAGCACGCACACGCACACGCACACGCCACGACACACGCACACGCACGCACACAACGCACACGCACACGCACACGCACACGACCACGACACGCTACGCACACGCAAACGCACGCGACACGCACACGCACGCCCACGCACACGCACACACGACACAATACCACGCCACGCGCACACGCACGCACGCACGCAACGACACGCTACACGCACACGCACCGCAACACGCACACGCACACGCACGCACGACAGCACGCATACACGCACGCAACGCACAAGCGACACGCACGCACACGCACAGACACACGCACGCACACACGCACGCACGACACGACACGACACGCCACACGCACACGCCATACACACGCACACGTACACGCACGCACACGCACACGCACACGCACGCACGCACACGCACACGCACGCACGAACGCACGCACGTACAACGCACACGCACACGCACACGCACACAGCACACGCACGCACACACGACACGCACACGCACGCGCACACACGCACACGCACACGCAGCACGCACACAGCACACGCACGCAAACGCACACGACTACGCACCGCACACGACCCACACGCACACGCACACGCACCGCACGCACACGCACACACGCAACACGCACACGCACACGCACACGCACACGACACTACGACAACGCACACGACACGCACACGCACACGCACACGCACAAGCACAACAGCACGCACACGACGCAACACGCAACACGCACGCACGACGCACAGCACACGCACGCACACGCCAACACGCAACGCACGCACACGCACACGCACAGCACAGCACACACACAGACACGCACGCGACGAGCACACAACGCACGCACGAGCACGCACGCACGCACCACAACCAAACACGCACACGTACACGCAACGCCACGCACGCACACGCACACGCACGCGCACGCACACGCACACGCATACGCACACTGCACACGCACGCGTACACGTACACGCACACGCACAAGCACACGACATGCACACACCACATAGACACGCACACGCTCACGCACAACGACGCGCACACGTACCGCACGGACAGCTACAGCAGCACCATGCACGCTAGCACACAACGCACACGACACGCACACGCACGCAACGCACACGCATCACTGCACACGTCACACTGCACACGCACCGCATAGCAGCAGCACACAGCACGACACAGCACACGCTACGAACACGCAACACGCACACGCATCACGCACGTACGCACACGCACACTTACGAGCACGCACACGTATCACGCACACGCGCACGCACGCACGCACGACACTGCATCACGCACTACGGCACACGCACACGCATACGCACAATGCACACGCACACGCACACGCATACGCACACGCACACGCACACGCACACGCACACGCACACGCACACGCACACGCACACGCACACGCACACGCACACGCACAGCACACACGCACACGCACACGCACACGCACAACAACACGCACACGCGCACGCACCACACGCACGCGACGACGACACGAGCACGCGCACCACACGCACACGATATACGCACACGCACACGCATACCACACGCACACGCACACGCACACGCACACGCACACGCGCACGCACATACACACATGTACACGCCACGTGCACGCATTCGCACGCGCACACGCACATTACACGCACAAGCACGCACACGCACACGCACAGCACATGCTCACGCTCACGCACACGCATACGCACACGCAGACGCACACGCACATGCACACGCACACCCAACACTACACCCAGACGCACACTTACACACGCACACGACACACACGCATTCCTCTTCTATTATATTTTTATCACCTGTAGTTCTTTTGATTTTATTCTTTAGGTTTCCTTTCTTGTTTTGTTGTACCTCATTTCGTTTCCTTCGAAGATTTCTCAAACTTAATTGTTTTCGTTATTTTCTTAGCCTTTTCTTCTAGACGGTTTTAAAAGGACTTGAGGTTAGAATTACAGAATTTTCAGCTTTTCATTTTCTGCTGTCAATTCTTCTTCGGCTGCAGTTTAGAATGGGAGAAATTTGTTCTAAAATTCAGATAGTAGCTTTAGTGTCTGGGGAATGAGAGGCGAGGCAGTAGTTGAAGTCTGAAGTTTGGCAAGATTTTCTGCAAATGGAGTCATTTTTGCGATTAACAGATATATCTTCTACGAATTTCTGTATGAACTTCAGCAACGGTTGTAATTTTATTCTTATTAAATGGAGGTGTAGCTTCTCTTGGTTCTGTACTTTCTTTTGGAGGCGGTGTCTCCGAGCGAATTATTTTTCAGGGTTTACTGGTGTTTGATCTTGGATAACAACAGTAATTTCATTTTCACTGGGCCTAGATTTAGATACTTCCTTTTGCGAATTGTGTACTGGATGCATGTACTGAATTTTCTGAAGCATTGGTTTTTGTGTTTTCCGAAATATCAGACATTATGGAGGGAAGAAATTCTAGACCATTAATGACATTTCTGTCAAATTTCCTGTACACACTCAAAACCTATTTGTGCAATGTCTAATCGAGCAGTCGAAAAAACTTGGGAAACTAACCCGCTATATTGTATTGTCCAATTCGTGCACCAGGGTGAGCTCTCATGCAAACTGTGCATGCTTCATTGTAGGCTGTCTTATGTGGTTTCATAAATGTGCGATCCAAGAGTTCAATTTTGTGAGTTGTTTGTAGTGGGGTGCTCACTATATGCATATTATTTTCGCGTGCATACAAAATTACTTGGAGCTCTTTATGAGTACCGTGGCCGTCCAAAATCAAAAGGATTGGATTATACTTAGTTGGTTGAGTATGCTTAACTAAATGTTTCAGCCACATTAAAAAAACAGATGCATCCATCCATCCATTAACAACAATAGCGTCATGAAAAGCATTAAACATCAATCTGACATTCATTCTTTGTCTTTTAAAAATAAATAAGGGGGGAATAAATGCACCAGTAATATTCATGCAAACCATAATTGTCACGCTTTGTCCTCTTTCAGCTGAAGATATTTTCCCTACTTGCCTCTTTCCCTTTTGAGACAAACCACGTTAATTTTTATGCACACAGGAGACTCGAGTCTCATTAGCATTAAATATGCGCATTATAAACCCATAATAGAAACCGTTTCCAACAGTTTTAGTAATGCTGATAAATCTGTGTTCGATTTTTAAATTCTCAGTCAAATCACATGCTAATGTCAAAAATTATTTTTTCGTTATGGGCATTAATCTTTTATCCAAGTCTTTGACATAATCAACTCAGATCTTTTCATATTTGGTCTCAAACCGACCTAATTTTGACTTGCGTGTATAGATAAACCCTCTTTTAATACTGCAATTCTTCTGTGAAGAGAGGTTTTAGGAACATTATATTTGTCAGCAGCTTCTCATCTGCTACATATTTTAATGCTGAAATAATATTGCTCTCAGTCCAAGAACCTAAGTTTGTCCCTTGATACTGAATTTACTGCCCCAGGTTACCCGATTTACCAAAAATTTTTAAGCAAGTGTCTGTTTAGACAGTAACTAAAAAAGCATAAATTTTTACAATCGGTGGATTCTACAATGGATAAAGTATAATTCAGATTTGGTAGAAATAAATTCACTTTAGGTAACACAAGCAACGCTGCACCAAAAAACACAAAATTTGTGTTACTTCGCAGTGTCCTTCTCGAATGTTACAAAACGACTGTGGGTGATCTAAAATCGGCAGAGGCACTTGTTTACTGTGCTGTATGCCGTGTAGTACGCGTGAAAATGTCTGTGCCTAAAGTATCCGTGCTACCGATGTCTTTGGATACCACTTTCCTTACTAGAATCTACTTTCAACTTTAGAATTTTGCTATCATTTTAAGTAGTAATATTAATATATTTTTTGTTTCATTATGGCGAAAGCATTTTTTGGTATACGTTAACTTAAAATTAACTGATACAAAAACATGGTGTTTTTGGCACATTTTGAAATAATTTTCTCACGATGTTGTTTATTTTCGTTAACAAGTATTAGAAACGTAATACAAAAAACCGTGAGTGGGAATCATATGCATCATTACTATGATACGATGTTGCATTAGCAAATAGTGCCTCTATAGGGCAAAAAACGGGGAGAACACCTTTTGGCACCACACTTATAGGACACGTTATAGGATGACATTGCTCAGTCCGAGATCAGCGATTTTTAATTTATTAATATTTCCTCTTCTATGAGATGTACAAAGTAGTCTTACTTGTTACTTATATTCAGCCAATTCATTTCAAAATCATAAATGTGCATAAGTTTAAACGTAACTTTCTATGAAGAAATGCAATTTTTTTGGTATAATTCAACACTACACAAAGCACTAAAGTTGTATTTTTATCAATAGGAGTATTAGGAAACAGTAAAGTTCTAATGGCTTTAACTATTATATGCATTCTTAATGTTAAATACGAAATGCATTTATGACAAATGATGAATGAATTATGCATTAATAAGCATTTTAACAAGTGCGAAAATTATTAATAGACAAGAAAACCATTTTATTTCTAATTTGTTATAGAAATTCACTATTTTCGATTATATCCGAAGTACTGTGTAGTAATGTGTACACCAATTTTTCTGATTTAGTTATTTTTTAAGGATTCCCAAGAAAAATTATTCTAAAATAAATTATTTTCAAAAAATCATTATCTACTTTTTGACGTATAGTTAAAGGTCTAAGAGAATTTCACATCAAGAATTTCAGGGGTGGTGTAAAGTGCGGTGGTGGCACGTAGGGTAGGTGGTCAGTGGGCCCTACCTAACAACGCATATCCCCCAGCCTCAACATTTCTTTTAAAATTGAATATATTTTGTTTACATATTGTAAAATGGCAGTATTCAAATATCTATAAACATTTACTGAAGTGGACGTATTAGATTTATTCGTAACATCTCAGGCTGCTAGTAAAGTAGTAGACAACGCCAGTTCAAGGTTACAAAATAACCAGGTCATGTTTGTACACTACTTTCCCAAGGTCACACATTTCCAAGATTATCACAGCTCCAAGGGGAAACAACATACGTAGGTCACTAACACTTAACACATTCTCATGGCTATTTGCGCACCCAACCTACTCAGATAGCTATCTCGCTTTTTCAAGGTTTGCTCATGTAATTTTTTACAATTGTCTGATACCACACTTAGAACAAAATAAAAAACAGATAATGATATGTTAATATATTTATTTGTTGTATGTAAAAATGTAACCAGTTTATTATTCAGATGTATGATTTTCTCTAGGGATAAAACATTTTGATTTAGTACAAGTGCAAAAGGTTCTTTCCACTTCTGCATCATTACACCTGTGTGGACGTGGTGCAAGTAATTGAGGGTACGTGCAGTGTGATGCCCATCGGAGATGCTCTTGTAGCGGAGTGTCAGATAACCGCCATTGGTTTATTCGAACTCCACACATGAAGCATGAAACTGTATCGTCTGAAGATATGGAAATGAACCCTGCTGCCGTAAGCGATGGAAGTGAGTGAACTCACGATACGTAAATAAACGTTTATCGAAACAATTGTAATACTGAGGATAATAAAAGGTTGGTGTCACGTCGCACATCTTTTCACCGTAGAACACAGTAAGATACCAACAGGAAATAATTTATTATATACAATATATATATATATATATATATATATATATATATACTGTAAAAACTAATTGTCAAATAATACAGTTCACCCCAGAGTATGCACGGATCATCTTCATATACCTGGTGCAGCATTGTTAGGAGTGCTCTACACGATGAGCACCAGTATTCTTGGTGTGACCCATCTATTCATATATGTATGGTGGTCAATAACTCGGTATTCACTTGGTTGCAATGCTTTGTAGCAGTCATAGCATAAATACATATGGCCAGCAAGATGGTAACGAGTATGAAGGGCAAATGTGTTTGAATAATATCCCAAATTACTCATGAATGCATGATGGTGGAAGTAGCGAATTCGTTTATCTAGGTTGGCAAACCATTCAGTATTCCACTGCACATCTTCATATGTATTCTTTAGCGCTTCTAATATCGTAGAAGGCAGTAGCCCCTTTTTTTCAAATTGCACCCAGTTTGGAATTATTTCACACACTCGCCGCGCACTTAGATTAAAATGTGATAATAGTTGGTATCACTCCCTAGCAACCCAATTGTTTTGTACTAGCAGACATACTGACACTGTTGGAAATAACACAATACTATATGTGTAGTTACCCACACTTTTAAAGAAAGAAATGACCTTGTGAAAACATATGTAAAGGTAACCTTGAATAATAACATGATTGATGTCGGTATTGTGTAACCTTGGAAATGTGGTAAAGGTTAAATTGTGGGAACCTTGAGGTTGTGACAACCTTGAGGGTGTGAGAACCTTGAAAACGTAGGGGCTGAGAAGGTCAAGGAGACATCCTTCAAGTGATTGGTGAGATCCTGCCAACCTAGCAGAAACGCGGTGAAGGAAGATCTTGAAATGAGGTGAAGAAGGTAGACCTTGACGGTAGAAATAGTGTGAAAAGTAGGATATAAATGCATAGGGAGTACATATGAAACCAGTATCGTATGTAATGGAGAACATATTACGTCAAGCGGTAGAAAAAGCGCAGATTGTGGGTGTTATGAATTCAAGTGGATGTCGTGATATTTTAATTAACAATGTGCAGTATTTTTTAAATAAAAGTAAATCGAAGTATGCTAGTGTCGGTCTGTCACCCCAATACAATTTTGAACCAGTCGTGGAACTAAGAGTAATGGAGTGGTGTTTGATAAGCAGGAATGACACATACTTATGGACAATCAAGGGATAATTACAAATTATTTCTGCACACCTGAATGGACATGGCTACCTACAAAGATGGGTTCGAAAACTATATCGTATGAAACCATTACCAAGAAGAAAATTATACGCATCTCTTATTGTGAAGAATCAGAAACCTATTTAGGATGGGAGTCTATAGAACAGTTATGGAGACTTCTTTAGATAGTCAGTTACCGATTGGATTTAGTACCTACTATGGAATTTCCTGCATTTTAAAATAAAATAATACATGCGGCGACGGAAATGCCTGATGTTGACATACACAGGTTAATAGTTCCATTACAAGATATATTTGATCTCAATGCAGCATGTGTTATGGAAATTGTAGAATTTGCCAAGGAGAAACTGGATATTGACGAAGAAGTTGAGAAAGCTGTTAAGTAATAAGTGGGGGTAATGAATATATAGGGATTAGGGATAATACTAAATGTTTTAGTCAATATGTGGATGTGTTATAGTGCAAAGACGTGGCCTAAAGCTGTAGATTGTGTTAGTGCAGTGCAATGTCAATTTAAATCATTAGAATTTGATGCCAAACATGAAAAAGTGTATGGACGGGGTACGCTTAGTGATGACTATTTAGATAATCTAGTTTATAAGTATGGTAATAGAATACGTTTGAGTGAGAAATTCTTTCAATCGCTTGGCGATGGTGTAGCGTGCATTTGTTGTATTAAGCGATTAATAGAAGACCTTAGAGAAATAGCATTTGAACAATTTGTGCATGAAATAGAACGACATTTACCGAATTACATTTCAACAGATGACAACAGGACAAGTAAAGGAGGTCCTCATTAGTGAACTCAAAAACGTAGTTCACGATGCAGTGGAATGGGAGCAAAAAGGAGAATGGGAATAGTTAGCTAGAGACTGCATGCGTTATAGAAAGAATAGAAGAGTGCAGTCCTGGAAAAACAACATCGTGATTAGGTGTTTGTGAAACCCTTTAGTAGTGTATAGTATTGTATGTATTAAGATAAATAAAAAAGTTAAAATAAATATTGCAAATATTACAGTATATATATATATATATATATATATATATACATACATACATATATATATATATATATATATATATATATATATATATATATATATATATATCACACATATCTAGGGTACCTTATCGCCTCGAAGTGATACATACTAGTATCGCTATCACCTCATATATAACTTCAGCACGTCTGCTTTCGGGGGCGATAACGTTCGACAATAGTTTCGGCATTGGTGCCATTATCCTAAAAACGAAGTTACAGCTGGAGGTGTAAACGTGTCTTCAGTACCCCCAAATCAGTCTCTTAGTTCCGCTATATATCACTCGCTCTAGTATCGCTCACTTCTGATGCCGTGGGTACCCTATCGTCTCCAGTATATAAGTTGAGATTTCGCTATAGCGGGGTTACGTTTGCTCCTCCGAAAATCGGCAACATTGCAATACAACCTTATACTTAAAACATATGAGTCACATGTTCAGTTTGTTGCTTTTGAGTATTTGTTGCGTTTGTTATCTGCCATCGGAGATATAACATTGTTCTTTAGAATGTCACATATTATGTTATGAAATAATGATTACGCTTCAAATTAATTTATGTTGTGTTAAATTGGCCATTTTAAATACGACAACTTCTATTAGAATCAAAATAATGTAATGTGTAATTTACATTCAATTTTTTTTAAACAATGTGATGATTGTTCATTTTATGATGATTTTGAAGGAATAATGGCGTATACCTCCTCAGTAAAACATTAGATGGATATCTGAAACGATTGAAAAAAGAAATACTGTTTATAAGCATTTTTTTAAACTATCACGTTTTAATTTCTCAAATATTGGATGTTGTCTCTAGGACGCCTGTTCAAATTATCATTATCTTTTATTTTAAAGTTTTGTTTTTATAAAATAAAAACACAACTTATTATACAGTTGCTGTAAAGTTATTACAACTTTAAATTATTAGCTGTATACACCGATTTCGTCAAAATTTTGTTCCTTATACATTTTGGTTTGAATATCCAACCAAAGTTAAGAAAAACCATCAAACGCATTAATTCGATGGTAAAGAACGAGATGTTATGACGTTAAGGCATTGGCCATTATTTGAGTCAAAAAGCCCAACAATTTCTACTTATACACTAATTTTGTTGGATAAACTGCCACAAGGATTTTCTCAATGGACTAGAACGATCTTTTATGGCTTTAAAACGTTAGTTATTATTTGTGACAAAACTCGACAAAAAGTAAATTCATACACCAATTTCGTTGAGAAAGCGATCAACCACATTTCAGAGATGGGTAAAGATAATGTTATGGTTTTACGGTGATGGTAATTATTTGGGACCAAAATGCCCAAAACCTTGTTTTTAATTTTCTTAGGAAAACGATCATGGACAAAAACTAATTGCAATGGTTTTACAGTATTGATTTATTACATGGTGTCAAAGATGTCTAAAAAATATTTAGAACCCCTCCGTTGATGAACCCGCCGAACGCATTTCTTTGAAACACAAACCAAACCTTTATACTTTAAGGTCTTTCAGCATTACTTAGGTTCAAAGAACCCTAACCTTTACTGGTACACTAATTTTGTTTGGGAAACGGCCAAACACATTTCCTCGATTGGACGAAACTATGCTTTATGCCTTTGGGGTATTGTTTACTATTTAGGGTGAGACATGCACAAATACTCCAATCATACACGCCCGAACGTATTATGTAAATGGTCAACAAGTGAATTTTAACATTTCTTGTTTGTCATTATTTTTCAACTTTCTTGGAAACGCGATCAAACGCAATGGCTCGATGGGCTGTGATTTTACGGTATTGGCCACCATTTAAAGCGAAAACAACCAAACCCTATGGTAAAAAGGCAAGGAAAACGGTCAGTCTGGATCAAGTTCGCTCCATCCGATCTTAACACAATAACCATAACGTGATGGTAAACGTGCGCATCGGTTGTGACTGATAATTCAGATTCCTTTTACCTTCGGTCATGATTTGTGTTTGTGTGCTAAATGCGTGCGTGTGTGCGTGTGTATCTGTTTCTGTGCTTGTGCCTGCGCCTGGGTTTGTGCTTGTGTTTGTGCTTGTGTTTGTGTTTGTGTTTGTGTTTGTGTTTGTGTTTGTGTTTGTGTTTGTGTTTGTGTTTGTGTTTGTGTTTGTGTTTGTTTGTGTTTGTGTTTGTGTTTGTGTTTGTGTTTGTGTTTGTGTTTGTGTTGTGTGTGCCTGTGCCTGTGCCTGTGCCTGTGCCTGTGCATGTGACTGTTCCTGTGCCTGTGTCTGTGCCTGTACCTGCGCCTGTGCCTGTGTTTGTGCCTGTGTCTGTGTCTGTGTCTTTGTATGTGTCTGTGTCTCTGAAAGGGGCTATGTCTGTGTCTGAATCTGTGTCTGTGCCTGTGGCTGCGTATTCGTCTGCGTCTGCGTCTGCGTCTGCGTCTGCGTCTGCGTCTGCGTCTGCGTCTGCGTCTGCGTCTGCGTCTGCGTCTGCGTCTGCGTCTGCGTCTGCGTCTGCGTCTGCGTCTGCGTCTGCGTCTGCGTCTGCGTCTGCGTCTGCGTCTGCGTCTGCGTTTGCGTTTCCGTCTGCGTCTGCGTCTGTGTCTGCGTCTGCGTCTGCGTGTGCGTGTGCGTGTGCTGTGCGGTGCGTGTGCGTGTGCGCTGTGTGTGTGCTGTGCCTGTGCTGTGCTTGTCTGTGTCTGTGCTGTGTCTGTGCTGTGTCTGTACTGTGTCTGTCCTGTGTCTGTGCTGTGTCTGTGCCTGTGCCTGTGTCTGTGTCTGTGTCTGTGTCGGTGTCAGTGTCTGTGTCTGTGTGTGTCTGTGCCTGTCTGCGGCTGTGTCTGCGTCTGTGTCTGCGCCTGCGTCTGTGTCTGTGTGTGTGTGCTGTGCCTGTGCTGTGTCTGTGCTGCCTGTGCTGTGCCTGTGCTGTGTCTGTGCTGTGTCTGTACTGTGTCTGTGCTGTGTCTGTGCTATGGCTGTCCTGTGTCTTTGCTATGTCTGTGCTGTCTGTGCTGTGTCTGTGCTGTCTGTGCTGTGTCTGTGCTGTGTCTGTGCTGTGTCTGTGCTATGTCTGTGCTGTGTCTGTGCTGTGTCTGTGCTGTGTTTGTGCTGTGTCTGTGCTGTGTCTGTGCTGTGTCTGTGCTATGTCTATGCTGTGTCTGTGCTATGTCTGTGCTGTGTCTGTGCTGTGTCTGTGCTCTGCCTGTTCTGTGTCTGTGCTGCGTTTGTGCTGTATCTGTGCTGTGTCTGTGTCTGCCTGTCTATGTGTTTGTGTGTTTGTATGTGAGCGTGTGTGTGTGAGAGTGTGTTTGTGTGTGTATGTGTGTGTGTGTGTTTGTGTAAGTGTGTTTGCTTGTTTGTTCGTTTGTTTGTTCGTTCTTTTCGTCTGTTCGTCTGTTCGTCTGCTCATCTGCTCGACTGTTCGTTTGTTCGTCTGTTCGCCTGTTCGTCTGTTATTCTGTTCGTCTGTTCGTCTGTTCGTCTGTTCGTCCGTTTGTCCGTTCGTCCGTTCGTCCGTTCGTCCGTTCGTCCGTCCGTCCGTTCGTCCGTCCGTCCGTCCGTCCGTCCGTCCGTCCGTCCGTCCGTCCGTCCGTCCGTCCGTCCGTCCGTCCGTTCGTTCGTTCGTTCGTTCGTTCGTTCGTTCGTTCGTTCGTTCGTTCGTTCGTTCGTTCGTTCGTTCGTTCGTTCGTTCGTTCGTTCGTTCGTTCGTTCGTTCGTTCGTTCGTTCGTTCGTTCGCTCGCTCGTTCGTTCGTTCGTTCGTTCGTTCGTTCGTTCGTTCGTTCGTTCGTTCGTTCGTTCGTTCGGTCGTTCGTTCGTTCGTTCGTTCGTTCGTTCGTTCGTTCGTTCGTTCGTTCGTTCGTTCGTTCGTTCGCTCGTTCGTGCGTTCGTGCGTTCGTTCGTTCGTTCGTTCGTTCGTTCGTTCGTTCGTTCGTTCGTTCGTTCGTTCGTTCGTTCGTTCTTTTGTTCGTTTGTTCGTTTGTTCGTTTTCGTTGTTCGTTTGTTCGTTTGTTCGTTTGTTCGTTTGTTCGTTTGTTCGTTTGTTCGTTTGTTCGTTTGTTCGTTTGTACGTTTGTTTGCATGTTCGTGTGTTCGTTTGTTCTTTTGTTCGTTTGTTTCTTTTTTTCGCTTGTTCGTTTGTTCGTTTGTTCGTTTGTTCGTTTGTTCGTTTGTTCGTTTGTTCGTTTGTTCGTTTGTTCGTTTGTTCGTTTGTTCGTTTGTTCGTTTGTTCGTTTGTTCGTTTGTTCGTTTGTTCGTTTGTTCGTTTGTTCGTTTGTTCGTTTGTTCGTTTGTTCGTTTGTTCGTTTGTTCGTTTGTTCGTTTGTTCGTTTGTTGTTGTTCGTTTGTTCGTTTGTTCGTTTGTTCGTTTGTTCGTTTGTTCGTTTGTTCGTTTGTTCGTTTGTTCGTTTGTTCGTTTGTTCGTTTGTTCGTTTGTTCGTTTGTTCGTTTGTTCGTTTGTTCGTTTGTTCGTTTGTTCGTTTGTTCGTTTGTTCGTTTGTTCGTTTGTTCGTTTGTTCGTTTGTTCGTTTGTTCGTTTGTTCGTTTGTTCGTTTGTTCGTTTGTTCGTTTGTTCGTTTGTTCGTTTGTTCGTTTGTTCGTTTGTTCGTTTGTTCGTTTGTTCGTTTGTTCGTTTGTTCGTTTGTTCGTTTGTTCGTTTGTTCGTTTGTTCGTTTGTTCGTTTGTTCGTTTGTTCGTTTGTTCGTTTGTTCGTTTGTTCGTTTGTTCGTTTGTTCGTTTGTTCGTTTGTTCGTTTGTTCGTTTGTTCGTTTGTTAGCATCTAGATGTCTATAAACCTCTATCTGACATGAAGCTTTAAACATTTATGTGTCATAGATAATTGTTTTTGGTTTTACAATGTTGCCTATTTTAGTCAAGAAAATGTTAAAAAGAGATTGTAGTTATTTAAAAATTATCTCTCAAAATGAAACGATAGGGTTTATTCTTATTGAAGAAGTTTATGGAAATTAGAAACCATTTCGTTTCATTTTGATTGTTAACATGAAGTTCCATCAAGTATAAGCCATCTCAATTCAATTATTCAATTATAAAAAGTATTCTTAATAAAACTATTTTATTTCTTTTAATTGCCACTTGTAGGTTCGAATGTCGTTGTTTTCTTCACCAGATATTTTTAAGGCATGTCACATTGTATATATACTACAATGTAATTTACTCTTAAAGAAATATCTTACGATGTCAACTACTAAAACGATTTGCATCTATTAGGAACCATTTAATTCCGCATCTTCAGTAGACTTTGGTCTAAAATTTAATAGTTTATGTCTAAATATACATCCATAGAATTAAGGTAAGTAAACAATTTTCAATAATTGTTCAAGCGGAATAGAGTTTGCAATGTGTTCGAAGGCTGCAGCTAATATGTTGAATTAAATTTGGCTACATAGATCGTGTAATCATTGGCAATACTGAATACCATGGTAGCTGAGCTATTCAGTTACCATGGTGTTCAGTATTGCCAATGATTGAAATCGCGACAACTGCGCTCTCAGCAAAGTCTGAGATTTCCATTCCGAACATATAAGAAACTATATTAAATAATATGCTTTTAACAAAGGCAACTTTATTTTTTAAAACAGTATCTGGCCGTATCAGTGCATGACATTATTAGCTTTCACACACTTTTCGGTTCAATATTTTTTTGAGTATGAAAAACGTATGAGACACTGGCCAAGTATTATAAAGTGAGTCACGACTATAAATGGGTTTCCCACACTTGCTCAAACCATGATTCGTTAAAATATGCGTGGAAAAGAGACTAATTTACATTATTACGCAAAGCTGTTAGGTAGATACGATGCGTACAAAAACCATTCGCCAATATTGTATCTTACAAAAATGTGACCTATCCATTGGAACAATTTCGGGACTGGAAGGTTGAGGCTTTTCCAACAATACCAAAATTATAAAATCAAACGGTAAATAACCGACATAAACGGATGCGCATAACAATCTAGTTCACAAGTCAATCAAGACCACATGTAGCAAGAACCATACTAAGGAAACCCGCATTGTTGCATAAATTTGATATTGTGTTGCCAAAGATCATAAAGAGTGTTGTCACTTTACTGTCAAAAACGGTTCATGAATTTTGATTTTCATTTTTAAAAATCCAAATTTGCACAATCACACCATAAAAGCATGAATAGCAAATTAATATTAAAGCATAATTATGACCGTCAGGTCAACGTTTTTGGTCTTTTCGTAGCGGAATTGTTGAATATCGAATTTTCCAGTTTCTGGCCAATAAACTATCTTAAGCTAATTAATGCCTTTAAAGTCTAAGTACCATATGTCCTAAAGTAAGAAAAATGGTACGATGTTTCTAAGCATATTTATAGAAGCAATCGTAAAATTTTCTCCGCGTTCGGAAGCTTTTGTGCTACTTAAGAGTAAATACGCATGCAACTAACCAACAGACCTCAGAATTGCATTCCCGAGTAAAAATCAAGCGATGTCGCATGAATTTTTGCATGTTGAAGAGTGTGGTAGGGGTAAGCGCAAAATGGGCAGCATATCCTAATTCCGTGGTCAATATTACATGATTCAAGCAATTTAGCAATTTTTGTCGGCTAAGAGCAGTTTCTGATTCTAACTAAATCGTTAATAGATGAACTGTGCAAATATGCACTTTCCGGATTTATGGTTGAGGTTGTTAACGCAATTTCTCCTTACATCCTGTCATATATATGAACAATGAGTTTTTGATGCCGAAGGCCGACTAAAACATTTTTAAGTTGCCATTCGAATTCTATAATGAACAGGTCATACAATACTACTAAAATGAAACGAAAAGGCAACGTGTTTAATTCCTTCCCAAAACAGAGAGCGTACTGCTGGTACTTTCCAAGCACCTTCAGCCACATTGATGAATTCCCAACATACATACATTAAGTAGTGTGCATGGTGGGACTAAGTATAGTGCAGTCGGGTGGATAGGAAGGAACGTAGTTAGTGTTGTGAGGGGAGGTACTACCCAGCGCGTGCCTAAATAACCGCATATGTATACGCAGTGATCATGCCGCTATATGTGTAAGAGGAAACCTCCTGAAAGAATCTCTCACACGGGGTAGACGGTAACAGGAATCGAACCAATTACCTCCATAATGCTAAGCAAATCGTGTTACGAAAGGATCATTAGCTTGGTGCAATACTAGATTATGCAAAAAGAAATGATAAGCAGCTTTAAGGTTAAACGGACGCTGATATACGTCCGTATGACAATAGATGTAAATTAATAATTAAAATTGCTATCGAAGCGTTTAAAAACAGTACAAAATATACCAACAAATAAACGACTTTAACACGAAAAGTATTAATCATGATTAAAACCGAGAAAGTTACACTTACACATTCAACTAATAGACTCACTTATCATAGTAATCCATGTAATTAAACCTTTTATTACATTCCATCTCATATTTTGTACTGGAATTTTCTTGTATAAATTAAACAATTTCGTGAGCAATTCCATAAAACACATTGGCTGCATTTACTGCTACCATAGGAGGCGTAACGTGGTTAATAATCTTCACGTATCTTAAATAAAATATAGCATATATATCAAAAATATACAAAAGCGTTGTTATCACCTCCGAAGGGATTGCAACACTGTTGGAGGCGACAGCGCCACTCCAGTATCTGATCATATACAACTTTTGAGGTGACAACATACCTTCTTGTACCTCCATATATGATTTCCAAAATAGAAAACCATAGCTTTATCAGTAATATATATATATATATATATATATATATATATATATATATATATATATATATATATATATATATATATATAATTAATCGTACATAACGTATTATATAATGTCTTTGTTAGAAATCCATAAATTGTGAGAAGTATCAAAACCTAACCATTTAACGAGAGACATACTTCCGTGACGTCGTATTACACGTTCAACTAGGTGAATGTCAGGATGTTTAACACTTTGAAGTTCTGGCTCATAGAAACGTCCTTGTATCTCTTCATCTCGACTGTCACGTAATGTGTAGGTAATTGGAGTGGAACGTTTCCTGCTGATATTCGAAAGACTTCGTAACTCCAATTAGGTGTGTAACTCTTAGAGAATATGCTTCTGTATTTGCTAATACGTACATAATCCCCCAGTTTAAATTTAGGTGTCTTACGGTTAAGAACTTTATGATATCTTAAATTTTTCAAGATAGAGGTAGCATTCTTTTCTGTTACATCTATAGGTTTACACACGGTGGTTCCATGCTTTCTTGATAGCCATTTATAGGAACCCTGCATACTGAATGTTTTCCACATTATCTCTTTAAGAGTGCGATTTACACCTCCAACTGTGCTACTCTTCAAGTTTGAATAACTACTGTAATTATTAATATTAAATTTTTCCATTACCTTTTTAAATTGAGCATTATAAAACTCCGTTCCCATGTCAGTTTGTATATGTGTACGATTCCTTTACAAACCAGACAAAAGTTTATTCATTACATCTGTAACTAATCTATCATTCTTCCATTTGATGGGATAAGCCCAGACATATTTAGAAAATGCATTTATTACTTCTAAAATGTACCGAAATCTACCACACAACGCCGCGGAAAATTTCTTCTTGTTGGATTGTGCAGTTCTTCAACCACATCAGCTTTACTAATTTTATCATTTTGAATTGTACTACAAGCTCTACATGGAACATCGTGGTAGTGGCAAGCTGTATAAACTCTGGTATAGTCACTGCGGCATTCCTAGTTATGTGGTGACCAATTACATCGTTAGTAAGCGTAAACTTGGTATCATTTATGTTAAGCTCGAGACCTGGATGACTCCACTTGCAATACACTACGGTGCCTTCGTTACAGGGAGAGGTATAGGGGTCAACTATACCAGTAGGAATAACTAATTTTCTTTTTAATGGCTAATCCAGAGAAAGAAATGAAATTTTCATAATGAAGATCACCAGAATGTTGAACAATATGTTTAACAAATTTATCTATTGTCATTTGATGATGAAGGTGCCCACCAAATTAATCTATTGACATCAGTGCTGGATATGTAGTAATATCTATAGCGATGTTGAAGTAATGGTTTAATGATCTCAATGTATTTCCTACTATTAGTTCCTTGGATTTGGTCATCTGGGTTATAATTACGTCGAGCAGCATTTGTGTGGCGCAAAACGTCATTGTATTGCTGTAGATCACTCTTTTTTGTACCCCTTTTTTAAACAGTAGCTAATATAATTCCGGAGTTCCATTATAATCTAATGATGATCCATTAGGAAGAGCGTTACGAAAATTCTCTCCAACAAAATCTAGCTCAGTATCACCAATAAAAAATTTCTCTTTTTCGACAAGAAAGTGTATACCGTATCTTAAATCATATTCGTCTTCGGGATCTCTAAATATACCTTCCACATAATATTTCGCTAATCCTCCATGCTGATTAAGGTACTCTTCAAAGGCTGGTTAAGATCCAGCAGCTAACAGTTCTAATTTCAATTGTTGTAAAGTAGGAATATCCCTCTCCTCATCATGTGTGGTATCAACAATCACAGCTTCCGCTAAAACTTGTGGAATGGCGTCGGGAACAAGAACACTTGGTGCCTTCCGTGTTCCAGATGTTTTAGGCGTATGATGTAAAAAAACTTCATGTGCAATAAGCTCATTTTTTCCGTATTCTGATGTACAGGGTTCAGCTTTGACGAGAGAACGATCTTGTTTTGTAATCAATTGTTTCAATGGCTGTGTTTATGTTTAAAGTGTGCCTCTATTGTATGCTCTGTAAGAGCAGTATCTTCGTTTTAACTAGCGTATTTCTGTTGCACACTCTTGCGAGCACGCGAAATGTCTTGTACTAAGCTCTCCTCCAATACTACTGCATATTTACATGAGTAGTGCAGTATTTATAATGCAATGTAACAGTCAAATCCCTTACGGAAACGACTTGCATTAAAATTACTCTCTTTATCAACCACAAGAAATCCAAATTTATCACGCCAGCAACAGAAACACAAGTCCTTAAATCTATCAAATGTCATATTTACATTAACGTGATCATCACATACATGCTTAAGATTTGTGCTATCTTGTTGAAACAGAACTAGTAAATTCGCATTATCACGTATAGGCTGTTTTGGAATAGAAGAATACGTTTGGCACAGATAGAAACAATCATTGTTTTGGTGTTTGCCAAAACAGAAATGATCCTTTATTTGGGATCCTGTTTATGGCATGCTACATCATCAAAAATTATTATTGAATTTTTACGTGATTCACTAGGGGATATAACGTCACTGTTATCACTGTATTCGAAATACCTGGTATTTTTTATAGGCGCAAGTAAATTTCGTAGGTAGTGGTATTTGGGTTGATGTAAAGATTTGCAGTTTACACAAACATTTTTAAAACCTAAACCATTTGATGTTCTAATCAGTTTGTTTTTCAGCAACCTGATGGACCAACGATTATACCTCATTTACAACCTTCTTTTAGTAGACCACTATGTTTTGAGTAGTGAATATTGTTAATAGTGATGTCATAATATTTATAGGTAATTATGTATCTTGTGGAATGAAACGGATGTCACCCATTGTAGTACTGAACCGTAACTTATATATATATATATATATATATATATATATATATATATATATATATACTATCTTGTGTGTGTGTCTGTGTGTGTGTGTGTGTGTGTGTGTGTGTCTGTGTGTCTGTGTGTGTGTGTGTGCTGTGTCTGTGTCTGTGTCTGTGTCTGTGTCTGTGTCTGTGTCTGTGTCTGTGTCTGTGTCTGTGTCTGTGTCTGTGTCTGTGTCTGTGTCTGTGTCTGTGTCTGTCTGTGTCGGTGTCTGTGTCTGTGTCTGTGTCTGTGTCTGTGTCTGTGTCTGTGTCTGTGTCTGTGTCTGTGTCTGTGTCTGTGTCTGTGTCTGTGTCTGTGTCTGTGTCTGTGTCTGTGTCTGTGTCTGTGTCTGTGTCTGTGTCTGTGTCTGTGTCTGTGTCTGTGTCTGTGTCTGTGTCTGTGTCGTGTCCGTGTCCGTGTCCGTGTCCGTGTCCGTGTCCGTGTCCGTGTCCGTGTCCGTGTCCGTGTCCGTGTCCGTGTCCGTGTCCGTGTCCGTGTCCGTGTCCGTGTCCGTGTCCGTGTCCGTGTCCGTGTCCGTGTCCGTGTCTGTGTCTGTGTCTGTGTCTGTGTCTGTGTCTGTGTCTGTGTCTGTGTCTGTGTCTGTGTCTGTGTCTGTGTCTGTGTCTGTGTCTGTGTCTGTGTCTGTGTCTGTGTCTGTGTCTGTGTCTGTGTCTGTGTCTGTGTCTGTGTCTGTGTCTGTGTCTGTGTCTGTGTCTGTGTCTGTGTCTGTGTCTGTGTCTGTGTCTGTGTCTGTGTCTGTGTCTGTGTCTGTGTCTGTGTCTGTGTCTGTGTCTGTGTCTGTGTCTGTGTCTGTGTCTGTGTCTGTGTCTGTGTCTGTGTCTGTGTCTGTGTCTGTGTCTGTGTCTGTGTCTGTGTCTGTGTCTGTGTCTGTGTCTGTGTCTGTGTCTGTGTCTGTGTCTGTGTCTGTGTCTGTGTCTGTGTCTGTGTCTGTGTCTGTGTCTGTGTCTGTGTCTGTGTCTGTGTCTGTGTCTGTGTCTGTGTCTGTGTCTGTGTCTGTGTCTGTGTCTGTGTCTGTGTCTGTGTCTGTGTCTGTGTCTGTGTCTGTGTCTGTGTCTGTGCCTGTGTCTGTCTGTGTTTGTGTCTGTGTCTGTGTCTGTGTCTGTGTCTGTGTCTGTGTCTGTGTCTGTGTCTGTGTCTGTGTCTGTGTCTGTGTCTGTGTCTGTGTCTGTGTCTGTGTCTGTGTCTGTGTCTGTGTCTGTGTCTGTGTCTGTGTCTGTGTCTGTGTCTGTGTCTGTGTCTGTGTCTGTGTCTGTGTCTGTGTCTGTGTCTGTGTCTGTGTCTGTGTCTGTGTCTGTGTCTGTGTTGTGTGTGTGCGTGTGCGTGCGTGCGTGCGTGCGTGTGCGTGCGTGCGTGCGTGCGTGCGTGCGTGTGTGTGTGTGTCATACGCATTAAATAGTTTAGTAGTGAACTGTCAGTCAGTGCGGTATGAAGTATAGTTCGCGGTGTAATATTATAAAAAGTTTCTGGATTAATTAACACCTTAATAAATACATTATCCGTGGAGTTGCATATACCTGGGTGCATATATTGTGGTCCCGGTACCCGTTTACGAAAGCGATCAGCTCGCGGTGACGGAGGTATTAATGAACTGGACGAAGACGATATTGCATACTCCCAGTCAAACGATCTAAGGCATCGCCACATAGCGGATAAGGCTTTGCTACAAAAACTTGATTAAGTTTCGTTCCTCAAACGCTACCTTTGGAGAGAGCTGCTGCATTAACCATAGCCAGTATAATGTAAGGAAGAAGAACAATGGGAAAGGGAACCAAATCACGACGTAGGAAACGTTCTCACAGAAACAGACCTATTTCATTCAACAAAGCAGTCCTTCTAGCGCGACGTTGTGTTCGTGTTAAACTTCGGTCATCGTTAAAATCTACGGTTCAACAAGCCTTAAACGTTTTAAAACACCCAAGAGAAAAATATTACCAATACCGAAACGTGGGGATTAATACTTTATTCCCTATTTGCAGCATTAGGAGTTTTAGGTTCTTTGGGTGGAGGTACAGCCGCAGTTGCCAAAGCGGTTACTGTCGAAAAACCGCGTTAAAACGTTAAAAGAAACCAAACGACACAATCAAGCAATGGAAGAAGCTACCTTAGGAAGAGGCTTATATATAAGCGAGGTTTAGACCTGTATCTACAACCGTATTCAAAAAACTCCCACTGAAGCTACCACATCACGCCTTAAGCAACGTTGAGCTATCAAAATGTGTTGAGAAATTAAAAATTCCCTACTTTAGAGGGATATACATGCGAGATAAATTACCTACTCAAATCCATACGAATGAACGTGGTATCGTGAATCTGGATGATCAAAATGACAGGGGAACATACTGGACGGCTTACATCAAGCGTTATGAGCATATTACATACTTTGATAGTATAGGACATATTAAACCACCATTAGAATTAATTCACTATTTTAAAAGTGATGGTAGCAGAAACACTATTCACTATAACTTTACCAAGGTTCAAAACTTCAATACATACAATTACGGTGTTACGATTTTTATATGACGGTTCGTTTTGATTCTCAGTAGTCGTTGCTTGATCGTAATGTCGTACACATTTACATTTACCGGTATAAGCAGTATTTTGCAAGCTGACTTTAACCCACTGATTTATCTTGATGATGAGTCGGAATATGTTTTTATATATTTTTATATTTTTAGATATTCCACATTAAAGGCTAAGTATTTTTAAGTTTATTGTTTATTATTTAATTTGATTGAACTGGTTTGGGCGTATATAGCTACCGCAAGTTAAAAACTGTTAAGTGATTGATTTTCTAAAAGAGAAAAGAATGCAAATAAATTATCAATTAAATGCTGTATTAACTCTTTATTATCATCAATATACATCTACTTATGAGAGAGCCCTTGATTATATTTCATTTTCCGCAACATGGTTTCTTAGGAATTGTTCTTGTAAGAACCTTCGTTGATCGGCGACGTTTCGACATACTGTCAGTAGGTAAGATTGGAGACTTTGGGACACACCACATTTCCAAGGCCCCACATTTCCAAGGTTGCCACAAAAACCGGTTTCCCACCGTACGAAGGTCAAAAAAGCGCAATGTGTGACCTAAATGCATATCATTACCACAAACCCACGGTCACAAACCCCGATTTCCTGTTCCACTACTACAAGGCTATCCGACCACGCTTTCCTGTTCCACTATTACAAGGCCACCCGACCGCGCTTGCCTGTTCCACTAATACAAGGCCATCCGTGCGACAAAACCACGCTTTCCTGTTTCACAATTACAAGGCCATCCGACCACGATTGCCTGTTCCACTATTACAAGGCCATCCGACCACGATCGCACAATAACATCCGTGTGACCTGGTTGCACCCACTTGTATGTTTTTTGCCCACTTGTATTTTTTTTGTCCACTTGTATGTTTTTTGCCCACTTGTATTTTTTGTCCACTTTTATGTTTTTTGTATGAATTTTTGCTCACCCACAAAATAAAAGAAAAACAATATGTTAATTTATTTAATTCATGTAGACAGACATGTACAAATTACATATATAGAAATGAAGACGTGTACAAATTATATATTTCACTTTTTACCAAAATAAAAGAAAACGATATGTATATATTTAATTCATATAGAAAGACTTGTACAAATTGTTCATAGAAATAAAGACATTTATATACATTTAAATCAGACACATAAATTATATTTAGAAACATTACGCAGATATATGATTTGCTATAGGAATAAAACATGTTGATTTAGTACATACGTTAGTAAGCTTATATCAAAACAGTTGTAATACTGAGGATTAGAAAAGGTTAGGTTACACATGTTAGCAGCGATGAACATACTACTAGACTGACAGGAAATAATTAGTCTATACACTATAGTCAAGAGATACAAAAAAAAGAGTCAATATAACATACTTAATCACATAATATATAAAATAGTCGTCATCGTACACATAAAAAAACAGTTGTGTTAGGGGTGCGCAACATGAGGCAGTATTCACCGTGTGACATGTGGTACCAAGCCGTTCAGCGCTCTCACAAACTAAAAAACACACACTAAAACACACTGAAATACACACTCAAACACACATACTGAAATACACACTCAAACACACACACTCACACACTCACACTCACACACTCATACATTATGCTTACCGACGACGGAATAGGTGCTCAGAAGGCCTTAGGGTTGCAAAGTTAGATTTGCAAACCCAAAGGAACTGTTGATCTCGAGCCAACTCCCCAGTCTCTGGGAGCTGAACTAAACGACGATTAATACTTGGAATACTCGAGATCATAACGTAAATAGGTGTGAGAAGGCCTTAGGGTTGCAAAGTTAGATTTGCAAACCCAAAGGAACTGTTGATCTCGAGCCAACTCCCCAGTCTCTGGGAGCTGTACTAAACGACGATTAATACTTGGAATACTCGAGATCATAACGTAAATGGGGTGTTGAGAAGGCCTTAGGGTTGCAAAGTTAGATTTGCAAACCCAAAGGAACTGTTGATCTCGAGCCAACTCCCAGTCTCTGGGAGCTGTACTAAACGACGATTAATACTTGGAACACTCGAGATCATAATGTAAATGTGGTTTATGCAGCTGTATATATAGCAGGAAAATACCTTCAGACGCGCGAATCTGTTTTTTTATTGGTCTGGGACTGACCTAGAGGTATAATTATGCATGATACAAAGTAACGAACAACTTTTTTAGCGAATATAACCCGTATTGCGGGGATTTTAGTCTAGACTATGACCTTTAGATACATTGTAACAGACAAATATTGCAGTAGAATTAATAATTAATACTCATTATTTTATTTACTAGGACTTGCAAAACAAATACCATTTATTTAGCTAATTATACTGCAAGTATAATTATTATTAGTAAATAATACAAATATATCAATTTTTTTAATTTCAGTTTAATTCTTACAGAAAGAATGTAGCACGACGCCAGTTCTAAAACCTGTACTTTTATTGTTTTTATATTTGTATAAATTTAACGTGCAAAGGTCAACCCAGTATTTTTTTTTATGAATGAATAAATCAGGTTATATATTATTTGTTTGAAAAGTAGATGCTGTCCTCTTATAAAATTGGAATGTGTATTATATACTAGTTAGATATTGTACAAAACGCAGAAAGAAGTGTGTAATAAGGTATTAAAATTATTTATATACATCTAAGGTGTTTAAATATATAAAACAGTAAAAAACATGAACGTTTTATATCAAAACTTGCAAATGATATTCAAATTTTTGTAATTTCCATGATGATACTGATAAAACCTGTAATTACATCGTTTATATATTTGTATAAAAAGGTTAACCCAGTTTTACTAGTTTTTAATTGAAGGAATACAGAAAGTTATCTTATTTGTTTCAAAGGTAGATGCTGTCCTCTTAGAAAAAAATTGCAATGTATAATTAGTCGGTACATATTTTTACAGAATGCAGAGAACAATTGTGTAATATTAAACAGTGTATGTAAATTACAAGATATATCGTGAGAACTACATAAGTTCATAATCCGCTATATCCGGTTTTGCTATATTTGAAATCAGAGGTACAAATACATATCTTATGGAACGAGTATAATTAATGGTAATTAATGAAGAAGCAATAAAGAGGGACATCATGTTTTTATTTTCGTAATGTTTAAAATGCTGAAAAATAAAAAAAAGTTAATTTGAATCGGCAAAACCTGCAACTCGTATAAAGATAATTAATTATATGTGATCAGACGCATTCACAGTTTTTGCATAAACTGGTTATTCATTTGAAACACTTCCTTATGTGGGAAATAAACTATTTATGTTATAAGTGTTTATATATTGATTTTGCCAATAAGCAGGAAAATCATATTCTTCATGCAAAATATTTTCGAAATACCTAAAAATTGTAAAGTGTTATATAAAATTATAGTCCTATATAAATAAACTTTTAATTTTTATATGTAGTTGTAATTATAACTTTCACATTATAAGACGAGTCGTAAAGCAGCTATAAAGATTTCTTTCTACGTTCTCTCATTATTTACTTATTTTTCAGTAAAGAATTTTTTGATAAAATCCAACATGCGATCGTTTTTCCTTAAAAGCGTCGTATCTCGGGAGCCGTTTGACCGATTCGGACGGGGTGGTGCGTCGGAGACGTCTCGAAATACGAATTTTTCGAAACCACCTCATCGTAGCTCGAAAACGACCGGAGCGAAGTATGGCATGTCGGTACTCAAACATCGTCCCCGACGGCGCGCATCTTTAACCCGGTTCCCCTTCTAGGACCCTCCCTAACGGAGATAGCTCGTAGCTCGAAATGGCCAGAGCGAAGTATGCCTTGGCGGTACTCAAACATCGTCCCCGACTGCGTGCGTCGTTTGCACCTGGTCCCTCTTCAGGACCCCCTAACGGAGATAGCTTATAGATCGGAAACAGTAGAGCAAAGTGTACCTTGTCGGTACTCAAACATCGTCCTCGACGGCGTGCGTCGTTTGCACCTGGTCCCCCTTCTAGGACCCTCCCTAACGGAGATAGCTCGTAGCTCGAAAATGGTCGAGCGAAGTATGGCATGTCGGTACTCAAACATCGTCCCCGACGGCGCGCATCTTTAACCCGGTTCCCCTTCTAGGACCTCCCTAACGGAGATAGCTCGTAGCTCGAAAATGGCCAGAGCGAAGTTTCTGGAAAAACAGGGTTGAACTGTAGTTGAGCTGTATTTAAGCTGGTTTTGAGCTGGTTTGAGCTGGTTTGAGCTGGTTTGAGCTGGTTTTGAGCTGGTTTGAGCTGTATTTGAGCTGGTTTTGAGCTGGTTTGAGCTGGTTTTAGCTGGTTTTAGCTGGTTTTTTATCTGTACAGATTCCTGTTTAACCCCCCTTGCTAATATGTAACTCCCACATGGTAGTATTTGTTCAGGCAGTTGCGCACGCAACTGTCCGGTTTCACCACTTCTGCCCTCATTCCACTTTCCCCCACCCAACCCGAACACTTCAAATTTTGTATTTAAGACGGAGCGGTTCCACTACAGTGTTAGTCCGTCTTTATGAACCACCAAGTAAAGTTTTCAAGCGGTGTTACATCATGTCTTCAAAGAATAGTAAGTGTTAGTTTCGTATTACTTTTCTCCCGGCTACCCGTCATATCCAACACTCTTATTCACATCAACCTACACTACAGCATGCAGTTATTATTCATTATTTGTTGCAGCAAAATGTTTCAATGTGAATGTCTAAAGAAATTTTCTCGAAAGGATTCTTTACTGAGACATCAAAAACAGCGTGCTGGATGTCAGTATCTACTCCACCATCTGGCATGCAGGAGGGTTCGTTGCAAAACCAAACCACAGGGAGCAATGTAGCAAGGAAGCACTTCGACGATAACAAAGCAGTACATAGACATGTTACTGATTCCTTTGCGCAAGCAGGACCATCTGGGGTAAACTCTGTGAAGGATAATGCAAAACCCGGACCATCAGGGTTTAGCAACTCAAGGAAGCGGAAGGCTGACCAACACGATGAACCGGTAGAACCAAAAACAATGGTGAGAGTGTGCACTGCACAGATTGTTCAATGGATGTACCTAGGTATGCATTCCAAGGACACCTCAGAAGCAATAGGCATAAAGCAAATGTATGTTTCCTTGTCGATACTGGGGTCGAAGTGATCCGAAATGCGTTTAAACAACGCATTGTGTCGTACCGATTGTCTCCATGCAATATGCATACTGATGTGTTCACCTTTATGGCAGACGTGAAAGGAAATGTATTGAAGGTAGTACAAAATCAGTTGCAGAAACACTATTCATTAAAATGTAATGTTGAGCTGTTTGGTTTATACTTTTTGAACAGTAGGAAAGCACAGAACTGAAATCGTTTCAGACTAAGTATGATATTCTCAGTGTAGGGACGGTGTTTCAACGTTTGAGAGCAATAACAACATTTCCATTAATGTTTATGGGTTAGACGATACCTATCGTGATGGTCAACGTGTCACGGAGGTAGTGGGCCTCTATACTACACCAAAGCCAAACAGGCAGTCCATGTTAATTTATTATTATTAGTCAGTAACCAAACAGATAATCAGCATTATGTATGGATAAAAATTTTTCTCGTTTACTTAGCAACCAAATAACTCGGCGGAACGGAGCAATGTATTTTGTGATGCATGCTTGTATTACTTTAGATCCGAGGAGTAATTAACCTGAGACGTGTCACACGACTGTAACTTCGTATATACAAAATTACCGGGCGTGAAACAAAAAAGACATAACCGGGGAATTCTACGCGGAAAATATACTCGCTTTTCGAACTATCAGAAACAAATGGTTCTACCATTCGTAATATATGCAGATTTTGAAGCGCTCTTAGTACCGGTAGATACGGCTGAACCAGATCCCGAAAACCGTTCACGATAAAACGTGTAAACACGAACCATACTCGTTTAGTTATTACATTAAGTGTAGTGTAAACGATGCGTGGTCTAAGTTAGAGCTGTATAGAGGAGCAATGCAGGGAGATATTTATAAGACGACTGGAAAGTGATGTAAAACGGATATATAATGAACATTTCAAAGCTATTGTCCCAATGACACCATTAACGGATGAACAGCAGGTTACGTATGAATGCAGTGTATGTTGTTACATATGCGGTAAGCACTTTACGGACGATCCGACAAATCCGAAAGTACGAGTCACGTTACTGGTAAGTATCGTGATGCAGCACATTCGACGTGTAACTTAAACTATCAGGTACCTACATTTCTTCCCGTTTTTCTACATAATCTCAGTGGTTATGATGTTCACCTGTTCATTAAACAGTTAGCGAGTGAAACGGAAGAAATTACCGTACTTCCGGTTAACAGTGAAAAATATATAACGTTTGGTAAGCATATTTTTGTTGATGAATATGTAAACAGTCATGGTATCAGGAAAAGAAATACATTAATTTACGGTTCGTCGATAGTTGCAGATTCATGGCTGCATCCTTAGATACTCTATCCCAGAATTTATCAGATGATCAATGTATGGAGGTACGGAAATATTTTAGTAATGATAGCGACTTCAACTTAGTGAGAAATAAAGGTAGTTTCCTTATGCGTACGTAGACAGATTTAGTAAGTTGAACGACATCACGGTGCCATCATATGACAAATTCTACGATAAAATGCGCGATGCAAATATTTCCGATGACGAATACTGTCGCGTTCTACTGGTATGGGATCACTTTAAGTGTAATACACTAGGTGATTATGCTGATATTTATTTAAAATCAGATGTGTTGTTATTGGCTGACGTGTTTGAAAACTTTAGGAGATTATGTATGGGTGTATGGGTTAGAACCTGCACAGTATGTCACTTTACCTGGATTGGCGTGGGATGCCATGTTGAAATGTACGAAAGTAGAGCTAGAATTACTGACGGATATGGATATGTATCACTTTTTAAACAAGGTATTCGAGGTGGAGAGTACTTGTATCAAGCGGAGAAGCATCGCTAATAACGAGTTTGTTCCAAACTATGATCCTAAACAACCGAAAGTGTTTTTACAATATTTAGATGCCACGAATTTATACGGCTGGAGTATGAAGCAATACCTGCCTCACGATGGGTTTATGTGGTTACCTCAAGAGGAAATAGAACACTTTGACGTAGTAAAGATTGATGATGACGCCGATGTTGGATTTGTACTGGAGGTTGATATACATTATCCCCACCATCTGCATGACGAACACAACGATTATCCGTTTTGTCCTGAAATGATCTGCGCACCACATTCCCAGGAGGAGAAGTTAATCCCGAACCTGTGTGATAAGACCAACTATGTTATACATTACCGCTATTTAAAACAATGTATAGAGCATGGCTTAATTGTTACTCGTATTCATAGGGTTTTACGATTTCGTCAGAGTCCGTGGCTAATACCATACGTAGACCTTAATACAGCTCTCCGCAACACAGCACAGAACAAGTTTGAAAAGGATTTCTATAAAATCATGAATAATGGCGTGTTTGGTAAAACAATGGAAAATGTCGATAAACGAAGAGTTATTAAACTGTTAACACATTGGGAAAATAACGGTCGTCGGGTAGGTCTAGCACGGTACGTTGCAAAACCGCAATTTAAAAATTTTATTCAATTCACTGATAAATTGTTTGCGGCGGAATTGTCGAAACAGGTAGTTACGTACGACAAACCCGTCTATGTCGGATTCAGTATTTTAGATCTTTCCAAAATTATAATGTATCGGTTTTTTTATATCTTACGAGCTCATTATGGCAAGAATGTCACGTTGCTCTATACTGACACGGATTCTTTGATTGTTGAGATAGTAACTGATGATATGTATGCACACATGCGAAATAATTTAGACGAATATGATACTTCCAACTATCAAAATGAGTTGCATGGTATTCCTACGACTGCTTCCGTCGTTGGACGAATGAAAGATGAGTATGCAGGGAAAGCGATTCATTATTTTTATGGTGCTGGATCGAAGTCAAACTGTCTGAAGCTTGCTGATAAGGAAGTTGTTAAGAAAGCGAAAGGTGTTAAGAAAGTTATTATTCAGAAAGTGTTGACGGAAGTAGACTACAAAGCGGTCGCGGAGGGTCTGATAAAACAGTAATGTGTAAAATGCTTGTGTTTCGATCAACCTTACATGATATATATACCGAAATGTTAAACAAAATTGCCTTTAGGTCCCAGGATGACAAACGATATCGACTACGTGATACGTGTTCTACATTGGCGTGGGGGCATTGGCGAATACTGGAATTGGAGAATGCTGATCCGTTGAGCGAACTATTGCAGGTTGCTAAGCAAATGAATTTATATTAACCGGAAGAAGAATAGTTTGGGTACTGACACTTGCTAGTTTCTTTCCAATATTCTCTCCATAATGAAACTTATATTAATAATAAGTTGTATTATTCTATACAAATACTGTGTGATATAACTAAAAACAAAAAAAACCGAAAATGACTATTTACTATTTTTTTATTAAAAAATATGTACAAGACTTATTGCATTATATATATATTATATAAATGATATACCCGACTCAAAGCACAGTGGCATAATGATTTACAATGAAAGTAACAAACGGGTTGCATAGCAGGAAGAGGTGGACTTTCCTCAAGTTCAATAACAGGCTGGGTCACAAATTTTCTGATGTAATCTGCTTTCTCTCTGCCCTTGACATAGACAGTATCTGTTGGCTGAATCAATCTCTCGAGTATTCTTCGAAAGTGGTGTGGTGGTGTATACCCTCCTTCCCATTTAATACAGTGCTGGTTTTGCATTAACCAAGTAGCTTGACGACGACTCTCTGCATCCAACGTATGCCAGGGATACGGTGATATAAAAACAAAATGGGCAATTTGTTTCCCATTATAAATGGCGAGTTCTTTTGGTATAAACGCTTTTGATATTTTGAACCCTTGTACATCGATTATGACGGACATTGTATTACAACTGTCGTACTGCTTTGGTTAACGCGTTGTATGTAACTAAACGATCATGGAGTATAACACAGTATGCTGTCGTATTAGCGGGTATGTTGGCCGATGTTTCAAACTCTACACGAAGAACTACTGCTTTCGAGTGCAATACTTCTTTTGATTTGAGCAGTCGACCACCATCAGTGGTGCAGCCGTCGTAAATTGAATAGGTGTGAGTATTGGTTGTCCATCTCTTTGATAATATGACATTTGGAATTTAGCAAACATTTCATACAGCGTGGCAAAGCAATTGTTATCATAATTAACATTTAAATTATCATACGGGTAACGGTCGGTGTTGAGGAATACCCGAATATTCTTAGTGCACATTTATCGAATTTACTCGCATCGTGCATAACATTATTTTCTCGTCCAGTTTGAAACCCTATAATAATGTATCTCGGTGTTTCAATACTAGTCGATGTTTTGATTGCCCATGTATGCTTATCTGTTGTTGGTATAGCGGGATATATGTGGTTTCCCAACTTCTAAATGCTAGTGGAGTATTCACATTTTTATCAATGTATTTCGTTAACGCTAATTCCTCCGCTAATGCTGGAACAATGTGTGGAACTTTCCAATAAATCTTATCTATGTTAACTTTTAATGCTTCGTCCACAGTTGAAATTACTGCATCGGTATCAATATTACTACGAATTAATACAAGTTCTTGTCTAATGTTCAAAATCACTTTATTATAATCTTCAGCAAAGCCAAGCAGCATTCGCAAAGGTACAAGACATTAAAATACCCTTGCTCATTTGTTAATGTGCTGTTTGATGTAGGAAACCAACCGGCATTTTGATGGCGGGCAAGATCATTGGGTGTCAATGATACTAATCCTTTCATTGTCGACGTTAACCCCACTTTAGTTACGGAATCTACCACTATTCCATTCATCTCTTATCTAATTTCACTGAATAAAAATGCGATACCATTATTAACGAACCTTGCGGTGTTAGAGACAGTACCATCCTGTCGCAATAATCTTCCCTCTACATAAACATAACTTTCTGATGGTAGAGTGCACATGTCTTCCTGAATGGGTATCCTGATTTCATCATTGTTTCCAAATCTCGTAGTATATGGTTGATGGGTGTGCAGTTCGGAATTAACGATAGCATTATCAACAACACTTTTTCATTAACGTTTAATACACTCATTGTAGTACTGTAAACCCGAGACTCTCCAAGAATGCTTTGTTCTGCGCTGTCAACGCTTTGGTCGCTGAACGCTTACTGACTGTACCCTTTCCACACTTCACTCTTTTATAGTTTGTTTTGCACTGGTTACATGCACATGTATTATACCGCGTCACCATATTTTCTTTAAATGTAGTCCTATCGTTATGACTTCTCCGTTAAAATTGACGAGATCTCCGTCTTGGTCTACTATTTTAAGTGTTATTGTTGAAATGGTAGATGTATTTATAGGTAAGTAGATAACATGTTGAGGTGATTCGATTATTTTATATCCCGCTGGTACACTGGGAAAGAATTGATGAATTATGTGTGATGACTCACCATTTTAAAACTACCACTTGTTATGTTGCACTCGATAATTAATGAGTTAATTTTGATGATGTTAATAGGGTTCTCAGAGGTGTACACTTTTTAGCTTGGTAAACAGCAGTTTTATTAAAGCCTAGCATAGGCCCTATCGAATGGATCACATTGAAACTAATGTTATGGGTTGCTTTCATGGTTGCTTTCATAGTATTATTATTTGCTCGTAAATCAATATACCCTTATCGTCTTTCACTGAGTCATTAATATATTTATTCACATCTGCGATTTCGTATGTTCCTGGCGGTATTGTAATTTTTCTCTTCCAAATATGAGCATGTTGTTCTTTGAAGTAACGTTTTGTATAGTATTGAACGATTCAAAACTAGTTAACCCCATTACATATTCCGACTCATTATCAAGAAAAATCGGTGGATTAAATATGGCTTGCAGGATACAGCTTTTACCGGTGAAGGTAAATGTGTAACATCACGATCACGTAACAACTACTGACAATCAGAACGAGTAGTCGTATAAAAATCGTAAGACTAGATGACCACAGTTGTATGTATTGAACTCTTGAACCTTAGTAAAGTTATAATCAATTGTGTTTCTGCTACCATCACTTTTAAAATAGTGGACTAATTCGAAGGGCGATTTAACATGTCCTATACTATCAAAATATGTTATATGTCTATTACGCTTAATATATGCTGTCCAGTGTGTTCCCTGATTAGCTTGATTATCCAGATTCACGATACCACATTCATTCCTATGAATTCGTGTAGGTAGCTTATCTCGCATATATATCCCTCTAAAGTAGGGAATCTTTAATTGCTCAACAAATTTTGATAGCTCAACATTACTTAAGGCGTGGCGTGGTAGCTTCAGTGGGAGTTTTTTGAATACGGTTGTAAATATATACCCAAACCTCGTTTATATGGTTTTAGATATAAACCTTTTCCTAATGCAGCTGCTTCCATTGCTTGGTTGTGTCGTTTGGTTTCTTCTAACGTTTTTGTCGCAGCTTTTGCGTCGGTAACCACTTTTGCAACTGCAGCTGCACCGCCACCTAACGAACCTAAGGCTCCTAATGCTGCAAATAGGGAATAAGAGGTATGAACCCCCCTCGTTTTGGTATAGGTAATATTCTGCTCTTGGGTG
Organism: Vesta saturnalis; assembly: GCA_036346205.1. Taxonomy (NCBI): domain Eukaryota; kingdom Metazoa; phylum Arthropoda; class Insecta; order Coleoptera; family Lampyridae; genus Vesta; species Vesta saturnalis. The sequence continues at coordinate 366,012 of JARFJB010001973.1, forward strand.
ACATGATTTTTTTGTGTTTTAGAACGCTTAAGGCTTGGTGTATTGTAGATCGTAAAGATGATCGAAGTTTACCACCAACACGACGTCGCGCTAGAAGTACCGCTTTGTTAAATGAAATTGGTTTGGGGGTACGCTTTGCTCTTCGTGGTTTGCTTCCCATTCTATTGCTTGTCCGTGATCTTCCACCCATCCCCATTTTCCGTTTTCCTTTCATTATTCCAGCTATAGTTAATGCAGCTGCCTTTTCTCCAAATGTAGCGTTTGAGGAACGAAATCTATTCCAAGCTTTTTGTTGCAAAGTTTTATCGGCAATGTGTCGTTGACTTAAATCGTTTGACTGGGAGTATGCAATATCGTGCTCTTTACAGGCTTCTCCAATTCATTTAATACCTTTGTCGCCGCGAGCTAGTCGTTTTGTAAACGGGTACCCGGTCCCATATCTATACCCAGGTATATGCAACTCCACGGTAATTTATTTATTAAGGTATTAATTAATCCTGAACCTTTCTTCTTATTACACCGAGAAGTATACTTCATACCAGACTGGATGTCACTCCACTACTAAACTACTTTCATTGTATGACACGTATATATGTTAGTACCATACAATTTGTGGTTTAGTACTATGACGGACCATACGCTTCATTCCGCAAGACACAGAATTACCTATTAAAAATTATGACATAGCTGATAACAAGGAACTTTACTCTAAACATAGCGGTCTACTGAAAGGAGGATGTAAACGAGGTATAATCGTTGGTCCATCTGGGTGCGGAAAAACAAATGTTATGATTACCTTGTTAGAACATCCAAATGGTTTACGTTTTGAAAATGTATATATTTATTGCAAATCATTATATCAACCTAAATACCAGTACCTACGAAATTTACTGACACCCATAAAAGAAGTCGGGTATTTCGAATACAGTGATAATAGTGATGTTATATCCCTAGTGATTCCCGTAAAAATTCAATAATGATTTTCGATGATGTAGCGTGTCATAAGCAAAATGAAATAAGAGATCATTTCTGTTTTGGCAGACATCGAAATAATGATTGTTTCTATCTGTGTCAAACGTATTCTTCAATTCCAAAACAGCTTATACGTGATAATGCTAATTTACTTATTCTTTTCAACAAGATCACACTAATCTTAAGCATGTGTATGATGATCACGTTAATGTCGATATGTCCTTTGATAGGTTTAAAGATTTATGTTTTTGTTGCTGGCAAGACAAATTCGGTTTTCTTGTTATTGATAAAGAAAGCGATGTTAATACAGGTCGGTACCGTAAGAGATTTGACTGTTTCATTGCAGTATAAATAATCTACTAGGACTGTCAACGTACAGTCGTAATGGAGGAGCGCTTAGTACAAGACATTTTGCGTGCTCGCAAGAGTGTGCAACAGAAATATGCGAGTTTGAAAGAAGATACCGCTCTTACAGAACGTGCAATAGAAGCACACTTTAAACCTATTACACAACCATTAAAACAATTAATTACTAAAAATGATGGTTCTCTCATCAAAGCTGAACCCCTTACGCCAGAAGTCGGAAAAAAGGAGTCCATTGCACACGAAAATGAAGTATTTTTACATTATACACCGAAATCCTCTAGAATACGTAAGGAGCCGCGTACTATTGTTCCTGACACCATTCCCACACCTCTACAAGAATCTGTAATTGCTGATGTCACACATGACGACGAGGTGGAAATTCCTACTTTACAACAATTAAATCGAACTACTAGCTGCTGGATCTCAACCCGCCTTTGAAGATTATCTAAATCAATACCAAGGATTAGCTAAGTACTACGTTGAAGGTATATTTAGAGATACAGAAGACGAGTATGACTTAACATATGGCGTGCATTTCATTCCTGAAGAAGAGAAATTTTTTATAGGCGATGCTGAACTAGATTTTGTTGGAGAAAATTTGCGAATCGCTCTTCCTGATGGATCATCCCTAGATTATGAGGAACACCGGGATTATATGAACTACTTTTTAAAAAAGTTCCTACGGATACAAAAGAGTGACCTACAGCAATACAATGACATATTGCGTCGTACTAATGCTGCCCGACGTAATTATAACTCGACAGACCAAATCCGTGGAAACTAATAGTAAAAATATGTGGAAATCATTAAACCATTACTTCAACCTAGAAAACGGTCAGCTACATCATCTATTGCCCCTCCAACCACAAGATCTCGAACAACTTCTATCTCCAAAAGAGGTGGTGGCATGCAACTATTGCGATACAATAACAAGGCTATTGAATTTGTATCGTGGAATAACCCGAATAAGTTAGTCGATTGGCTACGGGAATTATTAGGATCAATGTCGACAGGAAATACTAGCAATCACAACGAAGTAGTATATATAATTGATGAACTACGTGAAGCAAAAGTAATACAGTAACAGCTCTTGTTATAAACCTATTACTATATCCTTTTCATTTCATTGTTACACGACTACCACTAAAGGCAGTACTACATGCTCATCAGTTATGCCAATAGATAAATTTGGCGGACATCTTCATCAACAAATGACAGTGGATAAATTTGGAAAACATATTACTCAGCATCGCAGTGATGCTACGAAGCAAAGTGATATATATTACAAAACTTATTTTACCTTGCAAGGTGTCTTGCAACAGACAACAGTAGATATTCCATTGGGTATCAATGGTAGATATTTATTTCCTACAGAGGGAAAAATATTGCATTGTAGTGGTTACCTCGAGATATTCATCTTCGAGTGGATACTGTAATATATACGACACCGCTGTTTCTAAATAATAAAACTATTCGTAAAGATGGTGTGATTCAACCTATAATTCCAAAAGATATCAATTTCGACAAAGAACAATTATTCATCCTAGAGATTCTACTACAATCCAAAGTAAAAAATGAGTAAATCCGATGTTGTTGAAGAACTGCACAAACCTGCAAGAAGAAATTTTCCGCGACGTTGTGTAGTACTAAAAGGTTTAAATGATCTCTTTCAAGCTGATTTAGTGGAAATGATACCTTATGCTCATGTGAATAAAGGATTTCGATACATTTTAGTAATAATTAATGCCTTCTCTAAATATGTCTGGGCTTTCCCCATCAAACGCAAGAATGGTAAACTAGTTGCGGAGGTAATGGATAAACTGCTATCTGGATTGCAAAAGATGCCTACGCATATACAAACTGATATGGGAACGGAGTTCTATAATGCTGAATTCAAAAAAGTAATGAAAAATTCAATATCAATCATTACAGTAGTTATTCCACCTTGAAAAGTAGCATAGTCGAACGTGTCAATCGTACCCTTAAAGCAATAATGTGGAAAACATTCAACATGCAAGGATCATATAAGTGGCTATCAATCTTGCCTCAAATTGTTACCGATTATAATTCAAGAAAGCATAGAACAACCGGGTATAAACCGGTAGATGTAACGGAAAAGAATGCTGCAGATATTTTGCAACATTTAAAATGTCAGAAAGTTCTTGACCGTAAATTTAAAGTGGGGAACATGTACGCATTAGCAAACATAGGAGTATATTCTCTAAGGGTACACACCTAATTGGAGTTACGAAGTCTTTCGAATATCAACAGTTAAACGTTCAAGCCCACTCACCTACACATTACGTGATAGTCGAGATGAAGAGATTCAAGGTCGGTTCTATGAGCCCGAACTACAAAGTGTTAAACATCCAGACATTCATCTAGTTGAACGTGTCATCCGACGTCAAGGGAATAAAGCTCTCGTTAAGTGGTTGGGTTTTGATACTTCTCACAACTCATGGATTTCTACCAAAGACATTGTGTAATACGCTAATTAACCTTAATTATATATACTGTAATATTAATATGCAATAAACAGATCTTTTTTTACTTTTTATTACTACTATCCTATACATATACATCACTACATACTACTAAAGCGTCTGACAAACACACACTCACGATGCTGTTTTTCGAGAATTGGTGAAATTATATTATCACAGTCGCCTATTCTTTTTTTAAATCGTGCAGAATCTCTAGCTAATTGTTCCCATTCTCCTTTTCGCGCATGCCTGTAAGCCAACTCCCATACTACTATGTAGTGAACTACGTTTTGGACTCATTAATGCGCACCTTCTTCACTGGGTGAGTCGTCATCTGATGACTCAAAATTCGGTAAATATCTTTCTATTTCGTGTATAAATTGCTCCAATGATATTTCTTTAAGGTCTTCTATTAATCGCTTTATACAACAAATACACTCTATATCACCTACATGCGATGTTAAGTATTTTCACAAAGGCGTATTCCTCCCCATACTTATTAACTAGATTATTTAAATAGTCATCACTAAATCTACCCATTCCATACACTTTTTCATGATCAGCATCGAATTCTAATGCTTGTAACTGGCATATTAGTCTTTGGACTGCACTAACACAATCTACAGCTTTAGGCCACGACTCCGCACTATAACACATCCACATATTGACTAACATCTAATACTATCCACTATTGACTACAAGCGCGTTACCCCCCTTTCAGTTATAGGATTGGCAAGATCCATATCCATATATAGTTTCTCCTTGGCAAATACTTCCATTTCCAGAAGGCAGGCTATGTTGACCTCAAATACATCACGCAATGGACCTATAACTTGGTGAATGTTACATTCAGGAATTGTCGCTGTCGACTGTATTAGGTTTTTATAAAACTCTGGAAAGTTCACAGTATCTGCCAACTCCAATCGGTAATATATTATCTTCAAAAGCTTCCATAACTGTTCTATAGACTCCCATCCTAAATAGATATCAATTTCGTCACTATCACAGAGGCGTATAATTTTTTCTTGTTAATATTTTCGTACGAGACAGTCTTCGATCCCAGTTTGGTAGGTAGCCATGTTCCTTCAGGACTGTAGAAATAATTAGTAATCACCCTTGATTATCCATAAGTATACGCCATTCCTGCTTGTCAAACACCACTCCACCACTCTTCGTTCCACCTAGTTTTACGACTGGCTCAAATCCAAATTTGGGTGATAGACCGACACTAACAAACTTTGTTTTACTTTTATTTAAGAAATAATGCACATTATTAAGCAAAATATCGCAATATTTACTTGAACTTATAGCACCGAGAATCTTCGCCTTTTCTATGGCTTGACGTACGATGTTATCCATTATATACGATACTGACTTTACATACATTCCTCTCTTTTATATATGACACTCTCCCCACTATGTACCCTCCTCAAGGCTACTTACGTGACCTTCACGATTATACCACACATTGCTTTAGCGGTCTTGTCGGTTACACCTTTTCAAGGTTTTCTTTTCGTTCCACTACTTCAAGGATTTCTAGGCATACTTATTCCCAAGGTTATTCCACTTTGCCACAGCAAGGTCATCACACAAGGTTACATATCCCCACTCAGTATTATTCGTATACTTAAAGGGAGGGGTTTTTACATATACCATAGTTACCGATCTTCACTATGTCAGTTACTCCAGTGCAAGACGATTGGAAGACTCCTGCAGTGTACCAACCACAAACCCTATTTCAACTTAGTACCCGACGGACATGTCAATTAATTCCGAACTGGGTAAATTTTGAAAAGGAAGGAATACTACCGGCTTCCATAATCAAAGTGCTACGAAATAATTATGAACTGGTTCAGTGGAATTCAGCGTGGTATACCGAAATGAGCAAGGTAATACGCGAGCACTTTGCGGCAAGCCGTGTAACAGCATATGCCCACATTGTATCAATATATGTTCGATACCATCTGGTGAACTTCATGAATTTGTGTCATTGCTGTTTCGCCCGATTGAAACCAGGAGATTACCGCGTAGTGGACCATCATATGCATATGGAGCGCTGGACTGCGCGGTACCACCTGTCGTACGAATATTATTGGTGCTCGTCGTAGGCGCCTCTCACACAGTTATACGATGTGTACGATGATGACTCATGTATACTGTGTGATGAGGTGTGCTGTAGCCGAGTAGCCTTTTACTGTATCTATTTTTATTTATTGTACATATTGTACATATTGTATATCTGTTGATATATGTTGTATATATGTTGTATATATTGTATAGAATACATTATTGACTGTCAGTATCATACTGTTTTCGCTGATGTTAACATGTGTGACCCAAATTTTTATTATCCTCAGTATTACAACTGTTTCGATAAACGCTTACTAACGTATCGAACATGGTCTGGAGTTCACTCACCCTCATCGCTTGCTGCAGCAGGATTCATTTCCACATCTTCAGACGATACGGTTGAATGTTTCATGTGTGGGGTTAGAATAAACCGATGGCAGCCAGATGTCAATCCGTTACAGGAACATCTATGATGGGCACCAAATTGCACGTATGCTCAGCTCCTCGCACCACGTCCGCGCAGATGTACTGAAACGGAAGTGGAGAGGACCTTCTGCACTTGTACTAAATCAAAATGTTTTATTCCTAAAGAAAATCATATATCTGAGTAATAAATTAGTACATGTCTGTCTAAATCAATTAAATATATTAACATATCGTTTTTCTTTTATTTTGGTAAAAAGTAAGGTTGAGCAAAAAAAGTGAGCAAAAAACATACAAGTGGGCTAGAGTAGCATTTGGGTGTTGTTATTGTGCGATCGTGCTCAGAATGGTAACCTTGTAATAGTGGAACGCGAATGCGTTAGGTCACAGTGATGGCCTTGTAATAGTGGAACAGGAAAGCGGGTCGGATAGCCTTGTAGTTGTGGAACAGGAAATCGGGGTTTGTGACCGTGGGTTTGTGGTAATGATATGCATTTAGGTCACACATTGCGCTTTTTTGACCTTGGTACAGTGCGAAACCGGTTTTTGTGGCAACCTTGGAAATGTGGGGCCTTGGAAATGTGGTGTGTCCCAAAAGTCTCCAATCTTACCTACTACTGTCATTTGCCATCTCCATAATAATATAAATAATAATCTTGTTGTGCTTTGCGTTATTTGAATTCGAATGGAGTTCAATTCATCGCCATATCAACGAAGGTTCTTACAAAAATCTCATCGATACACGAGATCATGGTAAGAAACCGTAAGAAACGGAAATGCAGATAACACCTGTGGAAATCTCAAACAAACATATATATATATATATATATATATATATATATACATATAGATACTTGTTGAGACTACATCATCAACAAGTCTCAACAAGTTTAGGATCTTCTTCCTCTTAAGCCTTGGATGTTATGTGTTTGTGTTGTGTTTTATTTATGTATTGTAAGTAGTAACAATTTTGATGCTTCAGTTTTGTGGGAAAAAATAAAAAAAATTATATTTTACATGATTAAGGTTAGTGTGTAATCGGTTATATCACAGAATGAATAGAGTTGTCGGTTTTCGTCGCGGCGGCCGTCATCGTTTACTCTTTGAGGATTGGTGAGTGTTATCTTAGGATATAAGGAGTGTTATCAAGGAGGTCTTCGAACTCCTCTGGTAGGTTGTCTACTCGTTGCAGTGGGAGTGCTGGGAGATGTTTAAGTTTCCTTTTAGGTTTTAGAAATAGATGTTCTGAATATATACTCATTTAAATATTACAATGGATCGAGCAAGATTTATACACATTTCAGTTAAATGTTAAACGTTTCCACCTAAAGGGAAATTTATTATAATTGTGCCAAAAATTCGAAATTGAACTGAGACCGGAAATATCCGTTTTAAGGTCCGTTGAGTCCAAGAAAGTGGTTTCTGGAAAATTCCAAAAATATTTGTATTTCATACAAATATACATGACGTAACAGTCTAAATCGTAGTGCTTTTTAGTTGTGGTCGATCTGCGGGGTAGAAAGTAAGATAACTCAAATAATTTAAAAGCAATTCTCAAACTTGGGACATATGCCAAGTACTTAAATAATTAGATTCCATCGATTTTTGGGGGTGGTAGAGTTCAGAAGTAAGGAATGCTAGGAGTTAATATGATTTCCTTTGTTTGAAATAACACAAACACTAATGATTGCATTCACATTTGACAAACGCGTTAAGTACTTAAATGTCCGAATTCCAGTGATTTCTGGTGCTGGTGATGTTAGTGGTGGGAAAGCTGTGGGATAAGAAAGGGGTGATTCTCTTCCTTCGTTCGCAATAAATTACATAGCTGTACTGTTTGAGTGTATTTGATCAAATGAGATTATTTATACGAGTTATAATTTCAACTTAACATTGGTCACCGAATTGTTTCGGTTTGTATAGTTTGACTGTTCTTATATATATATATGAAAAAATTCCAAATATTCAAGTATCTCAAATATATATATATATATATATATATATATATAATATAATATAAGTTTTGATGGGTTATATTAGTGCCAGTTTGGGATTTTTACATAAAAACAATATGACTGTTACAACTAGACTGTAATCGAGAAAAAATGGCAAAACCAAAAGACTATAATATAAGTTACACCACAATGCTTTTGTGGTGGTTTCTTCGGCCAAATTCGATACGTTATTCACAGGTTCACGTATAGCCTCGTGCCTCGTATTCTCAACACGCCCATTAACGCACTGTATTGGCGCGAATGTGGTATCGCGCGTGTCTATGGAAATGCCATTATCACGCGCCATAAATGAATTTCAAAATGACAAGATATTTATATACAAGTTATAAGTTTTGTTATGAACTAATAAGTTTAAAGGTAAATACGTAATTAAAATTATTATTAATTTTATTAAATACATAAATAAAAAGTAGGAGTAGGATTTGAACCTACGACCTGTACTTTCTAGAGTACCGCATTAACCAACTGCGCCATCAAGGTTCAAGCCCCAATCGATGTAAATTTTGTCTTTATGTATGTAGAACTGATGTCAATTCTAAATATAATGAGATTACAATCAAATTACTTATATTAATGGAATGTGAGCCTACAATATCTCAAGGATTCACACATACCAAAGCAACTTGACTAATATTAATTATTATAAGTTTTGTTATCTTCATAACAAAAACTTATAATAATTAATATTAGCATGATTAACTTATTAATCAATGATATTAGTAACAACTGCTACCCAAACCTAGATCGTATCCTTCCCAACCTTTATCCTACAGACCGATCATCCTTTTAAGTTGTATGGGAATATGTCTCGAGACCATCCTGTCTTAAAGGCTAAGAGATCATCTCGAAGTCAACGACACCATACCAAACAGCCAGTTCGATTTCAGACCGAACCATTCTTACCATGACACCCTCGTGAAATTTTATACGGAATCCTTCAAAGCCTTGAACAACGGTGACGTATCCTGGAGATACGTTTAATTAAATTATAGATAATTGGCGTACAATTACTCCCACAATATTATTTTTCCTAATAGTTAATGTTTGTGAAGTTTGTTAACGACCAAATTTAAAAATTACGGTTTTTAACTAAAACTCACTGTTCCTAATAGAAACATACATAGACCACCCTGTACATTAAATAGCTCTTTCAAGTATTAGTAAAACGATATTCATAGTAATTTTCTTAGTTCCTAAATAAAGCAGTAATTTTTAACACAACATGCTCCTGAAGCCGACTCTGTATTTAAGCCGGAGAATTCAAACATTTAAAAATATATAGGTTGTTCTATTTAAATTTTCAGCTTTTGTCATTTCCGTCATTTCGGTCATATTGTTTCCCAAACTGGCACTAATATAACCTTGACAAAACTTGAACAAAGTCTAACGACCCGTTCATAAGTTACAGGTGTCCCTGCTTGATTTACACATATATATATATATATATATATATATATATATATATATATATATATATATATATATATATATATATATATATATATATATATATATATATATATATATATATATATAGAACTAATTAAGGATTTGAGATACTTGAATATTTGAAATTTTTGCAATATCCAATAAAATCCTCAGTTGTCCAAGAACAATCAAACTATACAAACCGAAACAGTTAACAACTATTATAACTCGTATATATAATCTCATTTGATCAAATACACTTAAACTGTACAGCTATGTAATTTATTGCGAGAGAAGGAAGAAAACCAACCCTTTCTTCTTCCACAGCTTTCCCATCACTAACACCACCAGCACCAGAAATCACGGGAATTCGGACATTTAAGTACTTAAGGCGTCTGTCAAATGTGAATGCAATCGTTAGTGTTTGTGTTATTGCAAACAAAGGAAATCTTATTAACTGCTAGCATTCCTTACTCCTCAACTCTACCACCCCCAAAAATCGGTGGGATCTAAATATTTAAGTACTTGACATATGTCCTAAGTTTGAGAATTGCTTTTCAATTATTTGAGTTATCTTACTTCCTACTCCGTAGATCGACCACAACTATAAAGCACTACGATTTAGACTGTTACATCATACGTCGACGGATCTCAAAACGGATATTTCCGGTCTCAGTTCAATTTCGAACTTTTTGAGATAATTATTAAAAATTTCGCTTTAGGTCGGAACGTTGTGACATTTAAGTGAAATATGTATAAAATCTTGCTCGATCCAATGTAATATTTAAATGAGTGTATATCAATAACATCTATTTCAGAAGGGACTGATTCGAATATAATTTTTCATGGAGCTATTCATGCATACATAACAAAAAACAATGGACAAGTGAAAGTATACAAAACATACATCTGTTCTCTGGTTGAAATAATCAGAAAAAAAGGTGAAGTAGCCCAAAAAGTTGTTGGGAGGCTCATCCGGCCCATTTGTCGATATACCTGCACGTCATACCAAACGCTCACGTAAATATCAAAGTTTTCAACTATATAAAAGAACATATTCGGAAGTTTCCAGCAGAAGCATCCCGCTGTCCAAGGAACAGTAATATGCAAAAGTTATCACTTCAACCCAACTTATCTAGTACGAGGTACAAGCCATTATTATTGAGAATGAAGAAATTAGGCAGGTCATGGAATACATTGTATCCTGCAGCCTCAGTAAGAGCAACTCTTTACTTGACATATGCCGCTTTATTTATTTTATCTTAAATAGCGTTTGAAAAAGACAGTTTTGTTTCGTAAGTGTAGTGAAAAAATCAAATTAACCCGATAACATTTTCGCATAATGATTTATTATGACTATAACAAAGGAGTAAGTGCGTATGACTGCGAAGATAGTTTGAAATCAACATTTGGAGATTAGTCCCGTTGCTTGGCAACAATTTACAGATGGTACAAGGAGTTCGAACGTGGAAGAACTACAGTAGACAAAGCACAGGCTCTTTCGTTACCGCTGTGACAAAGGAAAACATTGCTGCTGTGAAGAAGTAATAGACGCTCAGATGGGGATTGGATTCTTACCTGTGGGATTGGATCCTCATCTGTGAAAACAATAATACACGACCACCTTCATCTAAAAAAGCCGCATGTCGTTCTGTACCCCATCATCTTACAGACTTTTCAAAAAGCGGAACAAGTACAAACTTGCCACGAATCTCTAACGTTGTGGACACCAAATATTGTCGCAAATTGTAGCAAGCGATGAAACTTACACACCATTTTTCGACATACCAATTCCACAAGAGAACCGCGTACGGATCCTTGAAAACGATACCACACCAACAATAATCAGAAAGCAGATGAAGAAAGTAATGCAGGCTGTGTTCTTTAGAAATACCGGTACAGTGAGCGCTATTAAGCTAGAGGAGCACACAACTACATGGTATGTCGAACACTGTTTGCAGAAGTGTTTAATAAAGTGACAAAGAAGGGAACTATGCTACATCACGATAATGCTTCTTCCCACACTGCAGAGCTAACTCGGCAGTATTTGGTTGCAAATAAGATTAGTGTAAATGAACACCCTTCCTACTCACCGGATCTGGTAGTGTTCGACCTACTCACCGGATCTGGTAGTGTTCGACTTTTGACTGTTTTTGGGTTAAAAAAGAACTTATGAGGAAGAAGGTTATTTTCAGAGGAAGAGATCGTTTCATGCATAGCACAGTATGTTAATTCAACTCCAACAACGTTTAGTCAAATGTTATCAATTCTTGGCAGTTTTATATTTTGCACAAGGCAAACATTTTGTAGATAAAATTTTAAATATTTGTTTGGCAAATAGAGGACATTTAGGCTCGGTTTTTCAATCCCAGATTAACTGTCAGTTTGTAGAAAACCAAGGGTTATAGCACAGAACAGTGTATTTTAATTGTAGGTTATTTGGTTAACTGTTGGTTTGAGTTACCTTAGGTTTACCTTATGGTAAAGTAAAAGTAACATAATTACCACTGAAATCCACTTGTGTTTGGAACATAAAGTTCTTAAACTAAACAGAATTTAGTGACTTTTGGTGAGCGCAAAACGTCAAATGTCAAATGCTTCGATAACGTGTATGTTAACTGAAGACTGAAGTACTTTGTGTCCTAATGAAATACTGTGAATTGTGTTTATTTCAATATATAAGATGGAGTTATATGATATTAACGTATTTAGTATTGATGAGGAAGTAAGAGGACAATTAGACTGACCATTTTGAGAAATCGGATGAACATGATTTTTTTATTCGTTTTCGTTTATGAAAAGGACTGTACAAAATATAGTGGAGGAAATTGAAGACACTATTGCGCATCCTACTAGGGGAAATGCCTGTTTGTCACCTGAAAATTAATTCCTGCTAGCATTAAGATTTTATGCCACGGGCTCCCTCTTGTTACTGTTGGTGATTTTTCTGGAGTGCACAAATCTAGGGCAAGTAAAATTGTACGACGTATAAGTCGAGCACTTGCAGCTTTCAGACGACGTTACGTAACATTGCCACAAAATGAAGAAATCCAAAGAGTGAGATAAACATTTTAGGACATTGCAAGGTTTCAGGTCATGACTCACACATATTTAGAAATTTCGCTATACGTAATTCTTTTGGAAATGGCGCTTACGGTCGAAGTCTTCTCGTGATAGACAGTGGATTTACTGTAAAACCTTATTTGATGACCCTTTGAGACATTCCTACAATGAAGCAGAATATTTATTCAATGAGTCGCAAATTAGGACACAAAACGTTGTTGAGCATTCCTATGGAGCCTGGAAAAGGCGATATCCTGCTTTGGCTTTAGGTTTGAGGCTTCAGTTGGATACAGTTCAATCTCTAATTTCAGCAACTTCTGTATTACACAATCTCGCTTGTGATGAAAATGGAGAAATACCACCAGTGAATGAAGAACAAGAGACAGCTATCGAATTAGTTAATAATGTAAGACATAATGATGTACACAATGCAAATTAAGTGGCACCAAACAATGCAGTACGATCCACTTTAATAAATAATTATTTTGCCAGACTAAGAAATGCATAAAATAATACACACATATTTGTAAATTTTTGCTACTGTTGTATTTAGAATAATAATAAAGAAATAATTACAATTAAAAATTATTATTAATTTTATTAAATACATAAATAAAAAGTTTAACTCGAGTAGGATTTGAACCCACGACCTGTACTAGCAAAGTGCAGATCGTAGGTTCAAATCCTACTCGAGGTAAACTTTTTATTTATGTTATTATAAGTTTTGTTATGAACGAATAAGTTCCAAGGTAAATATGTAATTATGTATTTATGTATTAAGGGCATAATCTACAATTATGCCCGTGGTACATACAATGTTTTATTTTATTTTGCACCATGAAACTGGAACAAAATATTAAAAGATTCAGTATTTTCGGCAAGTTTTTAAATGCAAATGCAGTGAAATAAAGTCGACAGTAGGCTAATTTGTTGTTACTAAGATACTGTGATATTGCTATTATATATCATGTCATGTGTTTGCTGTCAATCATGTTGCTTAGCATCAATGACATTTCCGTGCTATAAAGACCACATTACGCCCGCATTTGGAGGCGTATAAAGAACATTATGGTGGCAAAATAAAATAAAATTAATAATAATATTTAATTACATATTTACTTTTGAACTTATCCGTTCATAACAAAAACTTATAATAAAATAATTTCATAATAATTTTTCAAGTCTTCGCTTTCTTTTTGGAGGTTCATAAATTCTAATTTCCTTTCGATTAATTCGTAATTTTTGCTGACATATGTTTTATTAATTTTTTGTTTACTTTGAAGTAAACGTGTTCGCATCTCTCTTGCTGGCTTTTTTTTCAAGTCATTTGAGGAATGTTATTCCCAAGGATGGGGATCTTCATTGGCTGGTGTTGATGTATGTCTTGATTGGGATGGCCCTGTCTGTGGTGGCTCCGGCTGTAATGGTCCTGGTTGTGATGGTCCTGGTTGTGATGAACCTGGTTGTGATTGGAATATAAAAATAATTAACGTCTATTTCAGAATTATTATAAAATTATTGTACGTTTCCACTTTGATTTTGTGGTCTTGTAAAATCACATTATATTTATTTATGTATAGCATAGCAGTGCTTGAACTCGCGTCCAAAACTACATCACTATCGTAAGTATTTTTAGACCAGTTGTAAGATGCTTTCTTACAATTTTTATATTTGCCGCGGCTAAACTGCAATCGGTCTTTGTATTTAAACTAAAAAGGGGTGGGTTCGTCGGTATCTTTAATCTTAGCTCTACACTGTCCACATAAAATAATTAAAAATAAAATGGTTTAAAATAATATATTTTCCTATATTTACAATTCTAAGATATTTATTCTTAAACTAATTTACTACCTGATTAACATAACTTAAAACTAAGGCTACGGTAGGAGGGAGACGGTGACGTCGGGGTGTCCACTCGGTTTGGGGACGGCACGTTTTCGTTATCCTCCTTCCTTCCTTCTACTCACTTGATACCAGGATTTATTGTTGTCGAAGTCGTTTCTGGAAAATAGATTTTAATACTCCCTAGTTATGCTCAATAATGACCGTAATATTCAAATAATTATTAACGTAGTGTTTAATTAATTATTTAGGCTGGATACGGCCCTGTCTACAAAAGAAAAGAATTTATAAACAAACTACTGGTTATTCAAAACGAGGGTTGCGCGAATCTAGGTCACTAGTGAAAATCGATATCCCGAGTTCACGGTGGTACGCATGACGGTTGTACCGGTCTAATGCTTGCTTCCTTTACATTCAGTACTTTCTGGAAGACGGGCAGGCGCGTATACTTCGTGAAGCAATTCACTTTCGCGATGTATTCTGTTCGAGAATATGACTTCTTCAGATGTCTACTTTTGCATTAAATTTAGTCTAGGCGGACTATCCACGTTAGGGGGTGTAATTAATATATTCGCACGTTATCTACTGGGCGGTAAATTTATGGTGGTGATTTCTTCTATGTCAATGAAAGAAATCTCACGTAGATACAATCGACGTTACTTAATGGTATACGCACAAAACGCGTATTTATTAAAGGCGGTTTCTATACTTGCGGAATAAGCTGGTGGAAAACAATTAATTGATTGCTTTCTTGAAATTCGTTTACTAAGCGCGTGGTTATCGATGTACGGTTTTCTGCAGGTCTTTGACGGATACTCTATGGTTAATTCGATTTGTGATTATAAGTACTTCGGTCTTTGCCAGCGAGCTGGTGAATTCAGGTGTTTAGAACGTAAGTGAGCGTAAATAATGAAAGCTGCAGGTCTATACAGTCCTGCTTAGCTCTCGTCGGTATATGTTAGCGTGGTGGGTGTATACTCCCGACTACCTCGTGGCTTTTGCCCGCTGCTGTCTGGGGTTTTGTGTGTTTGCGTTTGTGAGCACTCCCGACTACCTCGTGGCTTTTGCCCGTGGCTGTCTGGGGTTTTGGTGCGTGTGTTGTGTCTACTCGACTGCTCCGGGACCCAGCCCGTCGCTCTCTGGGGGTTTTTGTGTGTTACTGTTGGTGCTCTGAGTTACTCTACAGACTTACGTGTCGTTAATCACAAAGATCGAGGATAGCTATCGATTTACAAAAGGTTCGCGATGCGCGTTCTGCAAATACGAGGAGCTAAACTCGCGGTGGCTATCACTAGGTCTGCGGTGATTTACTTTAACGCGATCGTCACGTGCAGGTTCTCGGGAACAGGAGTTAGTCAACCGGACTAACTAACTAGCTGGTGAAACTAACTCAATAATTCTCGGCGGCGGGATGCGTTCAAGTGGCGCGACGGAACTCTTCTACTACGGCGGCTGGTCGATTACGGTTACGGCTACGGAATTAACAATAATTAACTATCTCTTCGACGGCGGATACTGGTCTGGTCGGCTACGGCTACGCTTAATGAATTAACTATTTCATTTAACTCATTTAACTCATTTAACTCATTTAACTCATTTAACTCATTTAACTCATTTAACTCATTTAACTCATTTAACTCTCCTTCAAAGGTGCGCGTCGCGGTTTTTATAGGGGACTCTCGGTAGGCGGTGGTGGCTTCTGTTTGGGGGAATCCTATTTGTAATTGGCGGAGATTACTCTGACGTATAAAACTTTCGATGTTTTATGAAATCTACGTTGGAGTGGAAACAAATTAATTTTTTGTGCAATCACACGAAATAAAGAGAAATATTAAGTTAAGTACTGAGTAATACGGAATACTTAGAAATATTAGATTAAGTTTTGCAGGTGGTTGAATACTAAGAAAGCTTACATCATTTCTTTTACGAGGGCTGATTGTTAAATAATTAATTAATTAAAAAATTTTGAAGTAATGACTTGCGGTTCGTTACATACCACCCTCTCTTCCTCAAAATCCGTTCTCTTGACTTTGATTCGGCCTCCCTCGGGCAGGCGGATGCTGACGCGTCGGCGATTCCGCTTCTGGCGTCGGGTAGCGGCGCGCGAGAACGGTACGGTCGGGGGCGGCATCAATTTTTCTGGCTTAATCTCGTGTATACTTAAAATCTCGATCCGTCTCGTCACCTCTTCCGTTTGCCGGAGGTGAGTTGGGGTTTCGGGCGTTCGTGGCCGACCGTCGGTGTGCAGTCGCGGCGGCGAAAACTCCCACGTACATTCCATGTCCGGCGGACTCGGAGGTGGTGTTTTGGGTTCGGATGCGGTCAACGGTGTGTGTATGGGCGATCGGTCTCGTACCGGCGATCGGTGCCGTGTTATGAAGGCGGCGGGAAGGCCTTCTGTCCCGGGCTGGCGGTAGTGTTCTGGCAGCCAGGGGGTAATGCGGGGTCGGTTCTTCTTATTTCGACGTACAACGGGTGCCATTTTACGTAAGATATCAGTCCTAGGTAAATTTTGGTCTTTTATATAAGGTTGAAAGCGCGCGTAGTTGATAGCCGTTAAAGTTGGGTTATTTTCATTGGTTACTGGATTCGTCTGATTAGCGAAGTCAGATGCGTTCTTCAAATCTTTAACGTGCGCTGCTCCCGCGCTTTTTCTACTGCCGGGTTCTCGGAGTTCAACAATAACAGGCGATCTTACTTTATAAATTAGGTAAGGTCCGTCGTATTTTTCTGCTAATTTCGATGTAAATTCTTTCGCTTTACTTGAGAGATGGCGGGTTTTCCGGTAGACAAGATCTCCTTCTCGGGGGCGGTATGCTCTATGGCGTAGATTGTAATGCTTCCGCTGAATCTCAAAATTCTTAGATAAAGCGTCTCTGGCTAGTTCTTGCAGGTCTTTTAGATATCGCATGTGCTGTTCCTGTTCCTCGGCGGTGACGTTGGTGTTGGTTGGCGGCGGCTGTTGGTGTGCGTCCCAGGCGCACGGGGGGTCCAATTCTCTTCCTAAATTAAGTAGAGCGGGGGAGAATCCTGTGGCTCCATGCTGGACCGTGTTAATCGCAAACGCGATTTCCGGGAGATATAGATCCCATTCTTTTTGCTTGCCTCCGGTAAATTGAGCCACCATCGTTCCTATTACCTTATTGGTCCTTTCTACTGGATTTGCATGCGGTGAATAGGGAGGTGTCAATCGGTGTCGAATTCCATGATCCTGTAGAAACTTACGGAATAGTCGGCTAGTATACTGGGGACCGTTGTCGGAAATTAAGTTCTTGGGACAGCCATAGCGATAGATAACTTGTTCCCGCAAAGCTTGAATTATGGGTGGACTGGTAGCGTTTCGAAGTGGTTTTATCTCTACCCATTTGGTTAGACGGTCCTGGAAAACTAATATAAAATTATGCCCCTTCTTACTGCGAGGTAACGGTCCGATAAGGTCCGTACTGACGTTATTCCACGGATGTCCTGGTTGTGAGAAGTACATTTCTCCCGGCGGTTTCTGTGTTGGTCCTTTGTAAGTCTGACAACTTCGGCACGCTTTTATATAAGTAATTACATCGCGTTTAATGGTCGGCCAGTAATACTTCCGGTAAATGCGACAAAGGGTCTTAGCAATTCCTAGATGTCCGGCGGTGGGTGCATCGTGACATTCTTGAAGAATCTCCTGGCGCTTATCCTGGGGCACGCATTTCTTCCAGCTGGTG
The DNA here is from genome assembly GCA_036346205.1 of Vesta saturnalis. NCBI lineage: Eukaryota > Metazoa > Arthropoda > Insecta > Coleoptera > Lampyridae > Vesta > Vesta saturnalis. Next base: position 384,378 of record JARFJB010001973.1, read on the forward strand.
TGACTTCCCATTTCTTTTTCCGGTGTCGGGTCAGGGAAGGAACGATATAATAGTCCACTCTCTATCTTATATCTCGGGTGTTGTGCGGGATGTGCCTGCGTTTGTTGTATCAGGTGTTGATACCAGGGGCATGTTGCTTCTTCGATTTCTTCGACTTCCAATGGAGATAATTCAGGACCGGTCTCGGCTGTTTCATGGAGACGAGAAAGGGCGTCTGCGACGTGGTTTAACGTTCCCTTTCGGTATTCAATTTGGAAATCAAACTGTTGTAGTTCCATTATCCATCGGGCTAGTCTGGAGGTCGGTTTCTTGACCAATACGATCGGTGAGCTCCATGGACTGTGTGACGGTTCTATAATGTCCGCAGCCAACATCTGATCTACTTCTTTATTGATGATCTCTTGCATAACTGGGTTGCGTGGGTAATATCGTTGTTTAATGGGACTGGCGTCAGGTGCAAGAGTAATCTTATGTACAACGTTACGGGCTTTCCCGCTAGCATGGGGGAATTTCCCCATCTCCTCCTCCAAGAAGATGTTCAACTGGGTTAACTGGTCTTCGTCCGGTCCGTGGATTCCACTTATCCCTCCATTTGCGGATTTTTGTAACGGTATGCGGGTTCCGGCAATTTCAATCTGTTTGCTGTGCAGGTGTAGTGTAGCTTGCACATATTCTAGGAAATCTAATCCGAGTACTACGTCGGTGGATAGCTGGGGCATGTAATATCCTGGTATCTGGAGTACTTGGTTTTCTACGGTGGCAGGAAAAATATATAACCCTCTAGTTTCGGCTAGTGAGCTATCGGCTAGGCGTACGGTTGCACAACGTTGTGTACAGGGATGTACTTGGTTCATTCTCAAAAGGTTCTTTACCTTTTCTCCTATATAGGTGCGGGAAGCTCCGGTGTCTATCAGTGCGTATATACTGGTTGTAAATACTTCAATTTTCAGGAATAAACGGTCATCGGTGAGGCGGGGAGTCAAAGGGGTTGTTTTCCTGGTGTTGAAGGTTTTCACTGTCTGTAACCAGGCAGACCATTCGTGGGCGGGTGTATTTTTTCCAGGTTTCCGGGCCGGGGAAGTTAAAGGTTCCTGGTCTATCTTTACCGGCGCGTGAAGTTTTCCGACCGCGGGCACGGACAATCGCGAGATAAGACGTTCTCTTTTCTGCATCTGGAGCAAAAAGCTTTAAACGGTCCTTTGCACTTCTCTCTAGTATGGCCGGTCTGTCCACATCTCCAACAGACGGTGGTGGTTCGGTTGGACGTGACGGGATTCGGAGCGGTGTTCGTTCTCTTTTCCTCTGCGTGTCTAGGTGCCGCCGTTTCTTGAGTGGGAGTGAATCCGCTGAAATGTACTTTCGGGCGACTAGGACTGGTAGACGGTGAGTGTCCTCTAGGTGGTAACATTTCAAATTGCGTGGCCAATTCGAGGAGTTCGGCCAGGTTATTAAAATCTCGTTGACGGATGTAATATTTGTACTCAACGCGTAGGTTATCATATACTCGCTGTAGCTGAGCGTCTCGGGACATGTCACCATGCCGACGAATAAGGGTGAGAATTGCGGTAACGTATTCTGCAGCCTTTTCTCGGGATTTTTGTAGTCGGTTCCGGATTTCTTCTTCTAACTGGAATTGGTGTCGTGGCGGTAAGAATTGTGTTTTAAAGCTGGTGACAAAGTCGTGCCAAGTCGTCCAGGATCGTTGGTTATTCCGGTACCACAGTAATGTGTTACCAACAAGTCGCAATCCGCGATGTTGTAACAGGATTGTAACTCACCTAATCTTTCTAAAAATGATATCGGGTCACTTATTCCATCATATTTTATGCCCCATTTGCGAATTCTGTCGCAAATGTCTGCTCGTCTGGTGCCGGTTACGTCTGAGTTTCCGGGTGCTAAAGACGGTAGCTGTGCAGCGTATTGTACCGTTTCTGGTATCATGACGGTTACTTGACTTTCTCCCGTACGTAGATATCTAATTATCCGGGTTCGTAGTGTGTCTACATTTCCTCCTGTGTCCAGTTTGTATTTTTCGGCTTCCTCTACTAACTCCTCTTTCTTCAGGTGATATATCCATCCTACTCGTTTGTCGGTTTCTTCTCCGGTCTTTGTAGTACTCATTCTGTAACAGATTGATTATTTAATCTGGAAAGAAATGAATTATTTTCCGGTGCGTCTGGTTGTCCTCGGAATCTGAAACAGGAATTATTTAATGTGTTCAGTGTTAGTGTGCTATTTTATGTACGCCCCACGTTGGGCGCCATTTTATGTAAGATGCTTTCTTACAATTTTTATATTTGCCGCGGCTAAACTGCAATCGGTCTTTGTATTTACCTAAGAGGGGGTGGGTTCGTCGGTATCTTTAATCTTAGCTCTACACTGTCCACATAAAATAATTAAAATAAAATGGTTTAAAATAATATATTTTCCTATATTTACAATTCTAAGATATTTATTCTTAAACTAATTTACTACCTGATTAACATAACTTAAAACTAAGGCTACGGTAGGAGGAGACGGCGACGTCGGGGTGTCCACTCGGTTTGGGGACGGCACGTTTTCGTTATCCTCCTTCCTTCCTTCTACTCACTTGATACCAGGATTTATTGTTGTCGAAGTCGTTTCTGGAAAATAGATTTTAATACTCCTAGTTATACTCAATAATGACCGTAATATTCAAATAATTATTAACGTAGTGTTTAATTAATTATTTAGGCTGGATACGGCCCTGTCTACAAAAGAAAAGAATTTATAAACAAACTACTGGTTATTCAAAACGAGGGTTGCGCGAATCTAGGTCACTAGTGAAAATCGATATCCGAGTTCACGGTGGTACGCATGACGGTTGTACCGGTCTAATGCTTGCTTCCTTTACATTCAGTACTTTCTGGAAGACGGACAGGCGCGTATACTTCGTGAAGCAATTCACTTTCGCGATGTATTATGTTCGAGAATATGACTTCTTCAGATGTCTACTTTTGCCTTAAATTTAGTCTAGGCGGACTATCCACGTTAGGGGGTATAATTAATATATTCGCACGTTATCTACTGGGCGGTAATTTTATGGTGGTGATTTCTTCTATCTCAATGAAAGAAATCTCACGTAAATACAACTGACCGTTACTTACTGGTATACGCACAAAACGCGTATTTATTAAAGGCGGTTTTTATACTTGCGGAATAAGCTGGTGGAAAACAATTAATTGATTGCTTTCTTGAAATTCGTTTACTAAGCGCGTGGTTATCGGTGTACGGTTTTCTGCTACGACAGGTCTTTGACGGATACTCTACGTTTAATTCGATTTGTGATTACAGGCACTTCGGTCTTTGCCAGCGAGCTGGTGAATTCAGGTGTTTAGAACGTAAGTGAGCGTAAATGATGAAAGCTGCAGGTCTATACAGTCCTGCTTAGCTCTCGTCGGTATATGTTAGCGTGGTGGTGTATACTCCCGACTACCACGTGGCTTTTGCCCGCTGCTGTCTGGGGTTTTGTGTGTTTGCGTTTGTGAGCACTCCCGACTACCTCGTGGCTTTTGCCCGTGGCTGTCTGGGGGTTTTGGTGCGTGTGTTGTGTCTACTCCGACTGCTCCGGGACCCAGCCCGTCGCTCTCTGGGGGTTTTGTGTGTGTTACTGTTGGTGTTCTGAGTTACTCTACAGACTTACGTGTCGTTAATCACAAAGATCGAGGATAGCTATCGATTTACAAAAGGTTCGCGATGCGCGTTCTGCAAATACAAGGAGCTAAACTCGCGGTGGCTATCACTAGGTCTGCGGTGATTTACTTTAACGCGATCGTCACGTGCAGGTTCTCGGGAACAGGAGTTAGTCAACCGGACTAACTAACTAGCTGGTGAAACTAACTCAATAATTCTCGGCGGCGGGATGCGTTCAAGTGGCGCGACGGAACTCTTCTACTACGGCGGCTGGTCGATTACGGTTACGGCTACGGAATTAACAATAATTAACTATCTCTTCGACGGCGGATACTGGTCTGGTCGGTTACGGCTACGCTTAATGAATTAACTATTTCATTTAACTCATTTAACTCATTTAACTCATTTAACTCTCCTTCAAAGGTGCGCGTCGCGGTTTTATAGGGGACTCTCGGTAGGCGGTGGTGGCTTCTGTTTGGGGAATCCTATTTGTAATTGGCGGAGATTACTCTGACGTATAAAACTTTCGATGTTTTATGAAATCTACGTTGGAGTGGAAACAAATTAATTTTGTTGTGCAATCACACGAAATAATGAGAAATATTAAGTTAGGTACTGAGTAATACGGAATACTAAGAAATATTAGATTAAGTTTTGCAGGTGTTTGAATACTAAGAAAGCTTACATCATTTCTTTTACGAGGGCTGATTGTTAAATAATTAATTAATTAAAAAATTTTGAAGTAATGACTTGCGGTTCGTTACACAGTTATCTGTTCGTTCAAAATGTTTTTAATGCTGGTGTTAAGATCAGTTATTTTAACGGATTCCCCTGTACCTCAACCTGTTCATTTAATTGATGGCTTCTTCAAAGAAAACTTTTTCTTTGGTTGCTTCTTCAAGTTTAGGTATCTTTCCTCGAGATTCTTTACAGTTCGGAAATTTCCATTTGATACGATAAATTATTTCTGAATCTGAAGCCAGCATTGTGCTTCCTGCTTCCACGTTAGGGCACCGCTTCTTTTGAATTCCACGATATGTTTATACTTATCAACGAGGGCAATTAAATTATGTTGGTCTTCTTGGCGAAAAATGGTACATCTTTTCTTATCCATCATTACACAGTATTAAAACGAAAGTTTGCGGACTTACGAGGCACTAATTAGCGTAAAATCGCTTGTAAACCTAACGAAACACCCAAACCAATAATAAATTGAGGTTATGTAGATTAGGAAGTATGGGAACTTACCGGCCTGACAGTAAAAGTCACCCAATTCAGCTATCTATTTGGGGTTTCACTTTAATGCTGAGAACAATTTCATTTTATTTGATAAGAAATTAATAAAAACTCTAACCTTATTTATTTGATTATGCAACTGAATAAGATTTTTGTGATGATGTCGTTCAATCACTGCAGCCGTAAGGTAGTATAAGGGGTGCACAGGCGAATTTCAATTACACCAGCCCACGTCATCGTGACAGAAATGATATACAGTAAGGACTGTATTTATAATAACATTTTTACCAGTCCAACGCGATATGGTATTGTAACAAATTAAACATAACAAAATTTGGCAGGCTATACGTATAGGGCCACCACAACATAGAGACGAATATGTTATTATTTTAATCTTCCATCACGAGAATATTTGAAATTAAACTCATTTTTGGTTTTTGTTTACTGGTGGATTTAATTTAAATGTAATAATTCAACGTTTCGAAATAGTAACTTTAGGTCTTTTACCAAGAACTTATTTGCGACAACAGTTGTTATTTAAGCTCAGTACGTTCGTTCTTTGTAATTTTCGTTTGTCTATTAACGTGCAAAACCGCCATTTGTATTTGATGGAGCAGTATTATTCATATTTATGATAATGCCATTTGTGAAGATGTTGAAACTATTTTGTGTTAATGTCGGAAAAAATCATTTTTATGACCTATTAATACTACACACAAAAAGAAAAAAGAATAAGCAATTTGATATCTAAGTCTTTGTGTAAGTAACCTGCAAGTTTCTTTTATTAAACCACATAATGTTTGTTAAGGTGCGTTTAATCTGTTTCAAGTTTTAGCAGAGAAACCGTTTGTGATGTCTTTATCATGTTGTTTGAAATCTAGGTGAATCAATTTAGCATTTCATTTAATAAGGAAACGGTGGTCAAAATGGTATCTTCCGATTTTTCTCCAGCAAAACGTTTGAAACTTAGTTCGCTCTTAGTTGGCCACTCAACTAAGAATGGATGCCGGCTTTATCTCGGGAACTGTCAATCTGACAACATTGAAAAAAGACACTAATATGTAAATAGGCCAAGAGAAATCGTTGGAAATTATTTTCAAGTTCGAAACATGCCCACCACCACCAAATTAGAAAATCGGCTTTTCTCTAAAATTTGCATTATTGAGATATGTCCAAAATAGTTTTATTATAAACTACGTAAGCTTAGATAATTTTTTAGCGTGTTTCACTATTTTGTGAAATGAAGAGTGGGGAGAGGTAAATGTTCACTTGAAAAATGCCGTAACTTCTTTTAACTCAACCGATTTTTATAAACTGAGTCTCGTTTGAGGGAGGCTTCTAGGGCGCTTCTAATAAAATATTAATAGTGTCGGTTTAGTTTTTTCTAGTCGGTAGGTAATTTTCTCGAAAATTATAAATGTAAAAAATATAGGAAATTGGTGAAAACAAGTAACAGAATTAGAGAGCAGGTTTAACTGTCATTAATTATTAAAATTGATTAATTATTAAGCTATTAAAACAAAGGAATAGAATTTAATGTACTATATGCCCCTGGGGGCGTATCGTTAATTTGGATCGCTTATACTGAAAAACTAATGACGCCCCAAATGTTCAAATTGTTACCCGTACTGTTCAATATAGAGTTGCAATCTTTCATGCATAGGCAGAATAGCAGTCTAGTGAAAGCAAGTAGGTCTTGGTATGCCAAAAATAAAATGAATACTTTAAATATTGCTTTGCGTCAAAATAATATTAGCTTCATCAAAGTTTTTCGTGTTTGATTAACGAACCGTTGATTTCAAAATGCCGTTAACAAATGAAATCACATTTGATATGCTTGTTAGAGTTTTTCGTGTTTGAGTTTTTCTTGTTGTTATTCGTACTGCCCTGTCTTGTAGTATTACAAAATGCTTTATACCAACGAAGTTATTTGACACGATGGATGTTTATTTTGAATGCATGAGAAATGCTACAGTTGATACAAGGGTATATGCGCAGTAATATCCTCATAGACGCCACCCGAATTAAAAAGTTTGTCATCGAGTTACCCGTCGTTTGTGAACAACCGTATACCACAGACAGCGTACGGGACGCACCGAAGAGAACATTATTAATGATTTAGCTTATATCCAGTTTAATCCTCACCTTGGTACTAAAACTATTGCGCAGGGGCTGAGAGCATCTCGAACTACCGTTCAAAACCTTCTCAGCACAGGTATGCGAGCTTTAGGTTTTGAACCTCCACTACAAACTTACAAAGGTTTACTTAATGCTTTTCCTACAAAAACCAGTAATATCCTGTTGAATCAGTGGTCACCATCTTGTTTCAGGTTACATCTACATCACTTAGGCCTGCACCAGGCATTGAATGCTGCAAATTTTGACCGAAGACTAGACCATTGCCACTGGCTTTTGGGTATGATGGTAGAAGATTGGCAAGTTCTTTCACGTATATTGTGGAAATATGTGGCCACCTTTCATAGCAATGTAGGTGTGAATCTCCATAATACGCGCTGTTGGTCAAGAACGAATCCGAACTGGATGTGAGAAGTCCCTCACCAAGTTCGTTGGTCTCTAAATTGTTGGGCAAAAATTCTAGGAGGACAAATTATCGGCCCATTCTTTTTTAGTAACCAACTAAATGGTGAGGATTACTTAGAGGTTTTAAGAGAGGAGTTACCGATTTTATTAGAGGAAGTACCCCATGTAATTCGATAATGAATGCTATTTCCAGCACGATCGCTGTCCAGCTCACTTTATAAATTTTCGGAAATTTTTAGATGCCAACTACACTGGTAGATAGGTAGGACGTGGCGGAATCTCTCCATGGCCGACTAGATCACCAGGCTTAACATGCCTGGATTTTTATTTATGGGGTCGAGTAAAATATATGGTTTTTGCAACTGGACCACTACACAGGGTAACATGATTGGATGAATAAGGGACTGCATTCAAACTATTTCAGTTGCTGAACTAAAGAGAAGACGATGGGTGTCAGTCAGTATGAACATTTAGGGGGATGGGTGTCAGTCAGTATGAACATTTAGGGGGGAATTGATTAAATTGTGGCAATTAATATAAATTCGTTTCCCAAGTAAAATATGGTATAGGTATTGCATAGCTAGCGGCCTAATATTTGTTTTATTGATATCTTTGATTGGAAAAAAATATAGGAAGTTGCGGTTTGCGTTGACTTTTGATGAACTTTGCCTCTATTTAATTATGTAAAAAGATTTCATTATTCCACAGTAATTGTTGTAATGTCAAACAGTACCCTCTAGATACCACGGCAAAATCCATTCGGATAATGTTAATATAGCATATTAATAAGTTAGAAGAGCTCTTTTAAATGAGACCTAGTTGGTTCAATTCCGTTCTCATACCGGAGTTACTTCCATTTAAATAAAAACATGTTTGACGTTGCCCCACCACTACATTTTATAAGACTGACCAAAATATGCTAAGCAGAAAAGTCAAAATTTTCGAGTATTTACTATGGCAATATTTAAAATATATCTTTACTTGCATTTTCTGAGAAAGAACCCCGTTTTATGATTGGCCATAACAGTTGCGCCCCCAAGCGGTCATCTTTCGAACTTGAAAATAATTTCCAGCGGTTTCTCTCGGCCGATTTACCTATTAGTATTTTTCCAATGTTGTCAGATTGACAGTTTCGAGACATAGCTGGCATCCATCCTTAGTTGCTTGGTTACTCTCAGGTCTTACGCAATAGTTCTAGTACTTAGGTGAGGATTAAACTGGACATAAGCTAAAACATTAAAAATGTTCTCTTCGGTGCGTTCCCTGGGTTGTGTGCGGTGTACGAGAACATGAACGTTTCCAGTTGTTCGCAAACGATGGATAACTCGAAGAAAAGCTCTTTTACATGTATTCAACATAAACACGTATCGGGTCAAATAACTCTTCGTTGGTACAAAGCATTTTGTAATACTAAAGGCAACGCAACACAAACAACAACAAGAAACACTCAAACAACACGAAAAATCGAACAATAACTAAATGACACTGACATGAAGCTAAAATGTTTTAATATTTTGACGTAGTGCTTCCAGTTTTGTTTTCACAGCCTACGAACGTTTATGATGGATGCCTTCGCTAAGCAATGATTATTATTTACCTACGTTGCATGTTATTCTCTTCTTGTGCATAAATTCTCGGTTTTGAAAAAGATGACGGTTTTCATCAATGTTAGGACTTTCATTTTATATTTATTACCTTAGAAGGCAATAATACGTACCGTAGTAAATCTGCTTTTTGAGAAATATTGGTTTTCTGTTGATGTTTTAAATGTTGAAAAACTTTTTTCTAAGACCTGTTTCATGTTTTTTATGGCATCTTCGGGACCGCCGGGGTCGAGTTTTTTGATACCACTCAGCATAAACTCTTCTAGCAATAGTTGAATTCTTCATGCATTCAAAATATAAAGCAAGTACATCAAATGTTATTTAATTTGTTAACGGCATTTTGAAATTAACGGTTCGTTAATCAAACACGAAAAACTTTAAATGGAGCTAATATTATTTTGATGCACAATATTTAAAGTGGCTATTGTTTTGTGTTATTTTGGCATTTCAAGACCTACTTGTTTTTAGTAGATTGCTATTCTGTCTATGCGTGAGAGTTTGGAACTCTGTATTGAACAGTACGGGTGACAATTTGAACATTTGGGGCGTCATCAGTATTATGGCTGTTGCACACCATTCTTCTATAACATCGGTCCTTTTTATGCGCTCTAAATTAAAGATACGTCCTCCATAGGGACATTTACTATATTAAATTTACTATTAATAAATTTTAATAATTAATGACAGTTAAACCTGCTTTCTAATACTTGTAAAATATATTATTTTTTTCATATCTGTGTAACGAAAGAAGATATCTACTTGCCGTTTTCACCAATTTCTATATTTTCACGCTCTTTTCGTGAGTTAAAAATAATTATAGCTTTACATTTAAAATTTTCGAAAAAACTGCAAAATTTTACGGCTTTGTCACAAAACGCCATCTAGCGACTAGAAAAAAAAACTACTGATATTGTTATAATTATTATTATTATTATTATTAAGCACCGAGAATCCTCTCTCAAACAAGACTCAGTTTATAAAAATCGGTCAAGTTAAAAAGAAGTTATGGCATTTTTCAAGTTAACATTTATCTCTCCCCCCATCATTTAACAAAATAGAGAAAATGCCAAAGAAAGAAAATATTTCTTAGTTTACGTAGTTTCTAATAAAACTATTTTGCATATATCTTGATAAAGCCGATTTAAGAAAAAAGCCGATTTGCTAATTGGGTGTTGGTGTACGCCCCTAGCGGCCATCTTTCGAAATTGAAAATAATTTCCAGCGATTTCTCTTGGCCGATTTACCAATTAGTATTTTTTCCAATGTTCTCAGATTGACTGTTCCCGAGATATAGCCGGCATCTATTCTTAGTTGACCACCCGGTACATAATGCCTTAAAGTATCAAAATCCGACAAATAGTGTAGATAGTGTAGTAGAAATGTGTTCTAATATGACGGGAATAGGGAAGCCAACAGTATACAGATTATTAAAATAACAAGAAGAGGGTGTTTTGAAAAACCGGCATATTAGCAGTAATAAAAAGACGTTGATGAACCACAACTGTCTCGTTTGATACTACTCAGGACATTATAGGAACTTAACTTTTCGTGGGAAAAAGTAAATCGAAAATTAATGCTAATTGATAATCTCCAAATTGCTTCTTGGAGACGCAAATACCTTCGTGAAATGAAGAAGTTTCGTGCTGAAAGACGAGAGATCATTATTTCGATGATACTTGGTTGAACGAAGGATATACTATAAAAATTTTGTCAAGATAAAATGTCGCCATCAAGCAGTCCAAGAGGATAGTGCTAATGAATTCTTAAAATGGTTTACCTGTGTTTTTCAGTTCAAGCACACAGGGATTATCACGAAGATATGAACACTGATGTTTGTGAAGAATATTTTGAACGAATGATAGCAAACATTCCACGAGGAGCTGTAATTGTTCTGGATAATGCAAGTTACCGTTTTAGGCAAGTCGAACGATTATCAACAACTGCATGGAAAAAGGACCCATTCCCAAATGGTTAACATCAAAACAGATACAATTTGAACAAACTTTGCTCAAACAAAAGTTTTAGCTATATCAAATCAGCATAAGCAACAACTTGTTAAGCATGTTATTGATGAAGTCTGTGCTTCTGCGGGATTACCGTACATAGACTACCACCATATCACTGTGAACTCAACCCCTTAGACTTAGTTTGGGCTCAAGTAAAAGTGAAGTAGGTCGTAACAATACGACTTTTAAATTAAGTGAAGTGTGGCAGCTTTTAATGCAAGCCATAGACAATGTCAATGCAGAAAGGTGGAAAATAAGTGTTGATAATGTAATTAAAGAGGAACAGCTTATGTTTGTGACAATGGAAGAAACTATCGAACTCGTTATAATATCCGTAGGACAAGATGAGAACTCTTCCGAATCGGATGAGGATGATGAAGACTGATTGTTAGTTACATATCGCATTTGTTTCCAAAACCTACCTTTATGATAAGTGATTGAGTCGAATATTAAAAGGTCGTCTTTTCTTTGCCATTTACCTGAAACGTACCACTATCGTGTCTTTTTATGGTACAATCTAGAAATGCTTAGTTTTTTGCTGATTTTTTATTCCGAATATAATGTTCGCATGAATGCTTTTTAAATCAAAAGAAAACCATCTAACGTCAAATAACATCTACGTAACGATACTGCTACTTTGGTTTAAGTACAGCGAAGTTGGGGTATTTTCTTTAAACACTTACACGAAAACGTTTGTAATGACAGAAAGGAAAGGAAGGGTCACGTATTTCATTTCCTCCCCAAAGGGAGGGTGGGCTGTTTGAGCTTTCCAAGCTCCTTCAGCCACAATCATGGATTCCCAGCATACATGCATACATTACGTATATATGCATGGTGGGATTAAGGATGGGTGTGATCAGGATAGGATCGGAAGGAACGGAGTTAGGGTTCTGACGGGGAAAATACTACCCCAACATTCGCCTAAGTAGCCGCAGTGACGCAGTGACCATGCCGCTACATGTGTATGAAGAAAACCCCCTGAAAAAACCTCATACAAGGTAGACGATAATGGAAATCGAACCCATTACTTTCCGAATGATAAGCAAGTCATGTCACCACTACTCTAGTAGTTCGCTGTAATGACATTAGAGGGTGGGTTACCCATCGGAACTTCATCTACTTGTTTGTAAAACTGACTTATAAATAAAACACGTATCTTAAATTGGAATTTTTGTGAACAAAGAAACAATGTCAAAGCTGCAAAAATATCACCTTTATCTAATTTAATATTTTCAAGTTTATTTAAAACGTCTAGAGTTTGTAACGCAAGAAGTGGCATTTTCACGTATCTGTTGTACATAAAGAAAACACTAGTGTTGGAATTCAGTCAAATACCAACGATTCTTTGTAAGAGAATTATGAGTAGTATAGCTATGCCCGTTTTAGTTTACTGTGCAGTGTCATGTCTTAAAGTCATGCTGTGTTGCCATATTTCTCATCGATTTAGCCAAGAAACAAACCCAAAAGTTGATTTATTTACCGGAGAAACAAATCGGAAGTTGATCAATTCCTGTAAGTCTGAAAATAGACCCAAAATTTGTTGAGCTTCTCCACGTCATTGCGTTAAGTCAAAGCTCATTGACCTGGACCAAATGTGAGGTTTCATTGACCCGCGTTAAGGTTATCTCCATAGTTTTTAAAATTATACGGTTCCTTATAATAGTAATAACTAATTATGCAATCCAAAGTCACGTTAACAGGTTGAATCCTGTTATTGCTTAAGGTCATGCTGTTTTAATATGAAGAGCAGCAGCATGTGTATTATATATTGGTTCAATTTGCGACATGGATATATCCGGGTTACATTCTGTAAACCCTTTAAAAACGTGACCGACTTCGATAAATATGAAATACTCCTACTGTTTATACTGTTCATACCAAGTGACTCGGTCACCCAAACACCCAATTTAAATGTGATATAGCGGCGAGTTACTACGAATATTTCAAGGTAGATGATCGCATTCGTAAATTTAAATAAGTTTTTAAATTCTAATATGTTTATATCGCACACACACACACACACACATACGCGCACACGACACGCACACGCACACGCATACGCACACGTGCACACGCGCAAACGCAAACGCACACGCAACGCACACGCACACGCACACGTACGCACACGCACACGCACACGAACACGCACACGCACACGCACACGCACACGCACACGCACACGCACACGCACACGCACACGCACACGCACACGCACGCACACGCACACGCACACGCACACGACGCGCACGCGCACCGCGCACGCACACGCACATGCACGCACACGCACACGAACCCGCACGCACACACACACACACACACACACACACACACACACACACACACACACACACACAGACAGACATTATGGTCGATCTTGGTGAAACTGCCAAACCTTGCAAATGACCTAATAAGTCGATTTAGCGTTGGCGAAAAAAAGGTAGTAAGGTAGTAGGTAGAAGTATTTAGTAGCATTATTATTATGTAAAATACATTTATGCACAATTACCTTATAATATGATCATTATAACCAAATTTATTTGAAGTAACCGGTTTTTTTTATGGCCGCGGATATCATTATGATACAACGGACTATAATGAAACGTCAAAAATTGAAAACAATAGGCACAGTTTATTTAAAAATATTTATAATGCCATTATTGTAATTAGTCATGTTTATGCTAGGTGTATCTCAGTTATTGCGCTTAAAACTAACTGAACCGAACTGACAAATGGATTATCAAAAATTATTATTATGATAATTTAAATGGAATAACAATTTCTCATGCCTACTTTTGTACTCGTTTTGATTGTAACGCACTAACGATTAACGTTATAATTCATTATACATATTCAATATATTAATAGTCCATAAAAGTTTGTGTGTATTGTGGGCATAACTGGTTTTTATGGTACTACGGCGCCTCGGACCATAAAAACCTCATTATATCCTTGGTACATAAACAACTGTTATTGCAAAATACAGCATATAAAATAGCATTTATTAATTATTTATTTAATTCTTGTGCATTATATGTTTAGGATGCGAGAATTAAAGATTCTAGTTTCCGTTTTGCAGCAGTTCTTAAAACATGCAAAAGGTAAACGAGCTTTTTGAAGGCCTTTCAAGTTATGTCTATCTGTTCTTGTTTAATTTATAGTTGGTTTTCACTCACATTAGTTCTTGTCAACAGATTTATAACCCGCAAATGTGTTGATTTCTGTTTTCAAAACATCATTATTAGCAGATCAGACAGATCATAATACTAAATGCACTTGCAGATATATTAAATTAATCAAACATTCTAATTGACACGTTGTAAATTTCCGTTTTCACACGATATTAGATTTCCATAGACGTGCTGCTATTCTGGTTTCAAGCAGTTTTTGTTTTCTAGTTACCTCAAGAAAAAAAAAAGTAATTGATAGAGTTATTTATATTACATTGTGAATTTTGTAAATACATTTTTGAATATATTAGTAAATAAATGATTTAACCTTCAACCTTCACTATTTTTAAATAGTAAAGTAAACAAACAAACAAACACTGATTTTTGACTGTTAAATATACACTCTGTCCAAGATTAGGATTCTCACTATGGGGATCTACGAAATGCAACTCCGGTTAAATGAAAAAAAGGTTGTGTAATTAGGGGAGCAATAAAATGACACAAAAAATCAAGCATTACAAATGCTAGAGCAAAAATACAAACACTTCTTCATGGCTACTTGTTACGGGATTTAACATGGCATGGTCAGTTGTTCAATCGGGCGTTTCCTATTTTTATAGCCATTATCAACTTTTTTTTTTTTTAAATACCGTCTTGATATTCTGAAAACTGATTTTGGAAGGTTTTTGTATTACAAATTCATCAATGTATCACATTTGATGGTCTGATCGCGTTTGGAACCCTTTATGGACCATCATCACGAAATGTTTGAATACAGACTAGCATTTTCAAGAAGTCGATGCAGTAGCCTTCCCGTATGATTATTACAGACACCATAATAAAGTTTCTTAATATTAGAAGTTAATATTAACAAACAGATTGCCGGTAAAAGGAAAAACAAACTAATTCCTTTTGTTTTTAGTGTAAATTAAAGTAAGAATTACTTACTTATAAGTCTTATAAGTTCTCCATTATTTACCAAACACAAATAACACCGTCTTACAGTTTAAATCAAAACATTGCGAAGCATTTGAGGCGTAATACTCTCAAATGGTTCGAGAACTCAGTTTCGCAATTGATTGTGTCGGTAAATATAATTTTTGACATATCCCCAGAGAAAAAAAGTAAAGAGGTCTTATATCGGGGGATCGCACTTGCCATCGTACTCTCGAATATGTTCCAATCCATCTTGTTGGAAACCTTGCCGATAAATATTCCTGGACAGCTCTGAAATATTTGCCAGAGCACCGTCTTGTAAAAACCTACAATCTTCAATATCAACTTGAGGTAAAACAGCGAAAGCTGCTTCTACTTCATTTTCTAATCAATTTTGGTAGCCATCAGAATTTAAAGATCCGTTATAGAAAAATGGACCGATTATTCGAATTCCGAATATTGCAGCTCACATATTAAAACCGAAACGGTGTTGTTGTCTGTGCACTTTATAAACTGGAGGATAGAAAATTCCCATATTGGTCATCTGACTTTCATTCGACCAAATAGTTTTATATGGAAATTGCTCATTATCTGTAATTGCCAGGTATACTATTCACAGAGCCTCTGCGCCTCGCTGAATCCCCTGGTTGAGAGCCCTGACAAATTCTAAATTTGTAAAACAAAAGGAGCAGTAGAATGGGCCACTCAAATTGTTTGTTCAATGTGTCGTGTAGAAATTTCTGGATTTTCTGTAACAGCTAATAAAACATTATCTGCTTTTTCTTCATTGCAAGTTTTTTTATGGATTTTCAAATGCACTATGTTCTCTTAAATTAATTGACAAGTTCCTAAATCTGGTTTTATGAGGCTGCTGTCCCTCTGGATATTTGTTTACATACATGCGTTCCGCTTCTTTGGAATTTCGTTGACATAGTATGTAACACGATAGTATATCATATTTTTCTACATTTGAAAATTGCGCCATACTTTTTTAATGATAACTACCACAAATTAACTAGTTCAGACTTCAATACTAGTACCAGCTAAAGACAAAATTTTACAATAAAAATTATGACAGATACAGAATAACTTCAGAGAGTCGTCTATTTTTATTTTTCCGATGCCGCCTGTTTTTATTTATTCTTTTTTAAAACATCGCATCGTTGTTATGATGTCGCAGATAGAACTGTGAGATACTATTTATCTTAGGAGATTCATGAAAAACTCTATCAGCTTGGAAGAATCAATTTTTTTCTGATACATATGTATTTTAGCAATGTTTGATAATCATAATTTAAATAGGTAACTTTAATGTTAATTTTACAACTATGTGTTTTATTACAACTACCACAAGGAATTTTGTAAATAGTGTTTGTTTTCTTATCATAAGGACTCTTAGACATTAATTTTGAGAATAAACATGATCCTTTATTGTGGGATTCAAAAAATGCTATTAAATTTTGATAATGATAAGCAGCCGACATTAGTTAGAAATAAACCTACTATGAATTTTAGGAGTGAAGGAGTTATAAATTGGAAAATTGTCTAAATCTCTTTTACTATTACCTGCATTATATTATAATTAATTTTTATATACATCATTTCGAAATGTAACCTTCTTTCGTAATTGTTTTCTATATCTAAAATTTCTATTTTATCGTAATTAAAAGAGTATTTATTTTCAATTGATTGTAAGCCAAAGCGGTACCCTTACGTTTTAATTTCACGTCAGATTTATGTTGGGTTAGCCTATTTTTTCAAGGTTGCAAAGAAATTCCATTATAAATTTTACCGCAGTTTTTACAAGGAATTTTGTAAATGGTATTTGCTCTTTTGGGGTTTTTGATTTTAATTAGGCAAATAACACGGAATTTTTGCTTTGAGGTTCAAAAGCGAGTTTAATATTATATTTAAGGAGATTTTTTAGTAAAATGTATTTTTTATTGAAAAAAGGAAATGATAAATGTTTAAAATCTTTTCGAGGTTTATAGGTATTATAGATATTTTTGTAGGTATGCAAAGGTGAACTGTTCTTATAATTGTTTTAATGATTTTGGATAGTTGTTCTGAAAAAGTTTTTATAATATTTTGATTTTGTTTTGGCCTAAACATGGGATCATTGAGATTTGTAAACATTTATCCACAGTATTATGAAGTATATTAATTTTTACATTGACGTACACAATATGAAGTATAGTAAAGGGAATCATGAAAATATTCGACATCGGGATGTTGACAGAACTTCATGCTTGAGGGTTATGAATCCATTCTGGCCTTTTGGCATGTCGTCTGTGAGTGTGCGTGTGTCTGTATGTAAGCACGATAGCAGTCAGACCGTTTGAGCAGGAAAATCATAGATCTGTACAAACTTTTGGGACATGTAGGACTACCGGAAGTCCCTGTTAACCTACACAGTTTTCAAATGTTTTCAAGTAAACTAGTCGTTTAGATGGAGCTATTAAATTTAAACTTCTCACACGCATGGAAAATACTAAAAAACTATTAAATATGGAATTTCAAGCTAACCGAGGCACTAGAAATGGTACTTAAATAAAAAACTATTTTCATATAAATTAAGACAAGCAAAGTTTTTGGACTGGGATGCTGCAGAATCAATATAAATTGTGAAAGGTATATGTATATATATATATATATATATATATATATATATATATATCGGGTGTCAACTAAATCATTATACATTCCATAATTTTGTTAAAACAAAAGATAGAAATTTTAAATTTGGGATGAAGATTTAGTGAATAAAAATACGGGCAGTAGTACTCTGCATTTAATTAAACCCTCCACCGTGTCCAATGAAATGTTTTCTGGCATTAAACACAGCTGACGGTTATACCGGAAATGGCCTTATTTTTCTTATTTTAAATAGGAACCTACCAATTTTTTTATAGAACGATGCCTCCCTCAATTCCCATTCCAATGATGTATCTCAAGTGGTCTTTTGTTTTCAAAATGGCAGTTCAGGCCACGGTCTATATACTACAACGGTTGCCTCATCGGCTAAGAACCCTCTAATTGGTCAACACCGTGTGATGTCGCTCGGCGACTTCTAAGCTAGGGTCGAGCACTGTTATGGAAATAACAATAACCAGTATATAAAGTAACTGGGAAATTATTACTGTGTTGACTAAAATATCATAATTAACACTCAAAATTAACAAAAAAGCATTTAAAAGTTATTTAACAATTTTTCTTAGTTTGCATTGCACTTTGTCGGTAATTGGATCACCATTTCTTTTCGGCTAATCATGCTAACCTTCTTTCTCGGCTAATCATGCAAACCTTCTTGTTATGATTTAAATATTTCATTCGAATATAGGTGCGCTGCTGAAAAAACATTTGATTACTTCTTCTGGCATGTCTGTGTTTAGTTCCAGAATTTTTCTTGTCATCTTCTTGGTAAAATTTTTAATTTTTCTAAAAGTTTCAGCTTTAACTTTTTTATAATTTATATTTACAGTGACATAACCACTTATTTGAAGGCTGTGTTAGGCCACCAAAGGACAAATGCTGAGACCACGATGGAGAATTGGCTGTTATTGTTTCAGTACTATCTTTAGTGTAATTTCCCAAATTTGAGAATTTGTTTTAAAATTTCCTGGCGATCCAACCAGCTAAATATTTGAGACCATCCTCCTCTGTTTTCAGCATTAATTTCAGGGATGCTTGACTTGACGATGCAGTTGATGAGATGCTTTCTAAATCTGAAGCTTCCGACTGATTTTCAAAAGTTTCAATCAGTTCAGAATTACTATTTGTGTCAGAATTATTCACATTTACGTGAACTTTTGCTTATGCATATTCATCTTGAGAATTACCTCTAGTATTTAAATTGGTTTGTACCATGCCTGGATTTTTACCTAATGTAATCATTCAAATCCTATATATAACGTTTAGTGGTGATGGATGATCATGAAGTCCGCCTCTTGTTCGAATTTGAGAAACAATTTCCAAGCGATCTTGATTTAGATGGTGTGTCATTACATATTTAGCATTGTATGTCGCTTTCAAGTCCGTAAAGAGGGCTTTTAAAGAGTTGATTGACAACAAAATACCTTTTTGAAAAACTTGTAGACTTAATTTTGTACACCTCATATTAAGAAACATTCCATAACCGTCATCTAAGATTTGATTTTGTTTTCCAATGTCCAATTCACGGGGCTGCTTGGAAGGCAACAAAGAGCCGGTGCAGTACGTATTCATTAAATCGAACCAAGCATTCACTTTTTCAAAGAATGTTCCTAAATCAGTTGCACATTTACTTAAATTGCCAAAATCATAATGTTTCAAGGCCGTGTGGGACAGTAACTGGGCAGCTAATTGTACATTTTGTCTTTCGGTTTTTTGACAATCCACATGCTCCTAACTTAAGTTATAAGAACAATTAATTTCAGTGTTAGACCCGGCGACTAGAGTATTAAAATGTTCTTTATTTATTTTCGTTATACCGTCCTCTAAGGTGAAACCTGTGTCTAAAAGCCAATTCCTGGTTAATTTCAGTAATTGAGGTGCGTCGGCAAAGAAATACACATTTTTGTTAGTTACGGGGTGGGTAAAATATGTTTTATTTATTGATATACCCATTTCCTTCCAACGTCCCTGATTACCGCCATCACAGTCCGAAACACATGCGGATTAATTTCTTAATTATCAAATAATATCTTATTTGATCAAAATTTATACAATTTGACTTCTTCCATTTTGAGAATAAGCCTCGTGCCATTATCACTTCACTATCACATCATTCATTTTATCATATTCGTATGCAGAACATATTTTCATTTCATCAAAATGCAATACCGTTTCTCTTTTAGAAGCGGTCATACACTTGTTAGCAATGCTCATTATTCGGAGTACATCTCGAAGTAAACCCTCTCGAAGATTAACTTTTGAAGACCACCTCTGTAGTGATGAAATCGAAGGCAATGTCATTGAAATTTCATCTGAATTCCAAACAACCTTTTTTATTTAACAGTAAACTGATTTGATTGCTAGTAAAAATCCTTCAAACAACCTTCTCTTTCCTGCAACCTTTTGTTTTGTTCCTGCTGCAACTGTTGTGCTTTCTTTACCGTTTTATTCGTTAATAACATCTCTCTTTCTAGGTATTTTATTTCCTGTTGCAGTCGACTTATCACTTCATCTTTTCAAATAACATCTTTTCCTGTTCTGCTAATAACTTGTTAGCTTGGGTTCAAGTTTAACGTATTCATTGCAAGCAGTTTGGGTAGATTTGAATCGACAGAACGAAATTGAACTTTTTTAAATAATCTTTCAGCAAACAGTTACATATTTCAACAAGATGGTGCACGTGTCCATAACTCACGAATTGTGACTAATTATTTAAATCAGAGATTTGGGTAAGAATGGTTGGGAACAAACCCTATTGGAAATTTCTATATGGTGCTACTTAAAAGAAAAGGTCTACAAAGCACCACCTGCAACTCTAGAGAATCTTCAACACCGAATACGTCAATCAATACAAAGTATTTCAAGGAATCAATTAGAAAATATTAGAAAGGTTTTATTGTGCAGGGGGCCGAAGAATAGCACATTTAACAGAATGATGTAGTTTTGTAAGCTTTTTTACATTTCAGTGTTTTGTTATGATTTTATATTTATTGTTCGTTACCTTGTAGAGTACCTAGGAATAAAAATTGTTTTTTTTAATTATATCCGAAAAAAGTTTGTTTAAACCCTGGTAGTATACCAGCTGATTTAGAAGTTAACTTTTGTTCTGTTGTTTTTAGATAGTAAAATCGATTTACTTTCTTATGGGTATTTAGTATTTAGTGCTTTGAAATATTGGTGAAATTTTTTCAGTAATTTTAGTACAACGTAGAATCACAAATACAAATTATTCAAGCAGAATTCTATAAATTCCAATTAAGAGATTAAAAATAAATAATATTCTTGGACTATTCATTGAACTTTTTTGTAAAATAACGAGTACTTACTCCAAAATGGTGGAACATTGAAATCAACAAAAACTCGGCCTGAACCGCCATTTGAAAATAAAAGACGACTTGTGTTACATCATTGGAATGGGAATTTGGGGAGGTATCGTTCTATGAAAAAAATTGGTAGGTTCCTATTTAAAATAAAAAAAATAAGTCAGCTGTTTTTAATGTCAAAAAACGTATTTTTACCGACTAAATTTAAAATTTCTATCTCTTGTTTTAACAAAGTTAAGGTACGTATAATGATTTCGTTGACACGCGGTATACATAATTTCAGCTTAAATATCAAACTAAAAATGGACAAAAGCGGTAAAAATGTAAAATCTGTAACAATTTCATAATATGCTAACAATAAATAGATAGAGAAATTGGTCTCACGGTGAAATTATCGGACTGGTAATGTAAGCAAGGAGTGTTCTAACCCCCATCGGGGAAATTACTTTTTTTTTTTGTTAAAATTGTTTTTAAGTTTTATTGAAATATGCATTAAATTTTAAAATCGCGCACTTATTCAAAACTTTGTATAAGCGTTAAATATTAGACATTTTTTGTTTTAAATACATTCGACATTACCTACAAAAGTGAAAATACTTAAGAAACTTATTGTAATTTTTATTTTAGAGTAGAATAAAGGTGTTGAGGTGAACTCAAAAGTTTCAGTTTCATTTTTGCATTGTTCGTAGAGTTTTATTATGTAACTATATAAATCCGCTAATTAATTTATATATATATATATATATATATATATATATATATATATATATATATGTATATATATATATATATATATATTGAGATGATTTAAATTACATTCAGTAGCTATGTAAGTCACATAGTGAATAATTTCTTTAGTTTGTACAAATGGTACATCTCATTATATATAATTCTAGATAAGAATGATTGATGAACATTAAGATGTATGTAAATTTAAATATTTCATAATAAAATGTTAATATAAGTATAATCAACAGCACATTACATTTAAGTATAGGGTATGTTTGTTATCGTTATGATTTAATTCAAGTTCATATTTAGTTTTGTAAGTTTATTTAAACATAATGTTCCCTGACGACATGAGATACATGCTGCAGTTGACAAAAATAATGTTAAAAATTAGATATAGGCTGGTATCAATGTCACAATTTAAATGTACGCAGCTAAGAATCATGAAAACATTCGTGTTAGTGCGATAAACGTATATAAGTGCTAAAATTACGAAAAAACAGAACAATTACATTGGTGATTAACTATAAAACATAAATTAAGCCGCAGTTCTGGAATTATTGTGTTTAATCAACATTTACAGACCGTAAACTAGTGATTTGCAACAATTCGACACTAGTCGTAGAAGAACTTATGGATCTATAAAAGTGTTAAAATAAATTAAATTGAGACATGAACATTAAGTTTAAACACTTTCACAAACAGTTATAGTGGTTAAAAATTATTTTATATTGAGACAATTTATGTAAAATAAATTATAATAGGTAAAAATAGTAAAGTAGCCTCAATTTCACGTCACAATTCACTATATTTGTGACCATTTTGTCAAATTTAGTTTCTAAGAGTGTTTGAAAAATTAAAATAATTTTCCTTTCAAATTGGCCGTAGGCATGTAAAAGATGAATATTTATGTGTAGTAGCATCCCATTTTCATGTGGAAATCATTTCCAGGCCTGTAAAGTACATAAAATTAGCTTAAAATCAATAATTCAGTGTGAAAATTACCTTGGTTATCAATTGGAGGAATTAGTTCATGTTTGGTTTCAAATTATAGGAAAATTTATGTAGATTATGAATATGTTTTAGTTTTAAGATAGGTTTAAGGGGCAAAAGTTATGAGGTTTTGAAATTATATCGTAATGTAAAAATTGCTTTAGCCAATCAGAATTTAGGAAACTTTGTCAGTAACTATTGATAACAGTCGAAGGTTTTGGTCGTTACCCAAAATCATATAAATAGAAGTGCTGAAGGTTTACAATCTCTTAATTTTTCTCTCTTTCAACAGCTTGCTAAAGTAAGATGTTGCCTAATTTTGTGAAATTATTTTAAACAAAATAACGTCACTTCGTTAAAAACAAAGTGCGATTTTAGTATCGGAAGTGTTAATAGAAACAAGTGATAGTCATTTGTCGGGAAATAATTAAATTAAGGTTAGTTTACATTTTTAAAATTCAAAATCGGATGTTATCGATAGTAAGTGAAAATATTTCCGCAGTTTCGACATTGTTTTGTTTTAAGTTTATTTTGTTTACGTTGTTATGGATATTTAATTGTGTCCTCTTCGTGTTATCACCATTATACACCTTATTTACTGGAAGCGTGTTTAATTTATAATATCCTTCAAACTATCCATGCTTTTCAAAATTTAATTTTGAAATAAATATAAAGTGATGATCCTAAAATAAAGATTCATCAGAAATATAATAACATTAGTGAAACTTACGTAAATGTATAAGCTGTTTATATTGAAGAAAATTTGGATGTTCGAGAAGCAGAGTTGGAGTTCGAAGGAGCTGTTTTCTACAATCAACTTCATCAGCAGTAACCTGAGAAGGAGGACATTTTATGTGAGTTATGATTTTGTACTGTATTGTTGACACTGATATTTCATTGTTATGTTCATAATTTTCATCCTTTGTAATAAACATGATGTGCGACTACGTGTATGCATGTCCAAAGGGAACATTATTTTGTCTAAAATTTTAAATGGTTAATATAATATTGAATAATTTCAAACGTATGTATACTTACATGTATGGAGGATTTCATTTTTATTGTAATCAAAAGTCACATGTTTGCGTATTCACAGCGCATGCCCAAGTATGCATTTTGAAGAATTTTGTTATGTACAGGGTGTGACACATATATTAATGCAAATTAAAATTATAATTCAGGTTCTTTGAGCAAGTTAGATACTATAAAATATAGTTGGGCAATAACTCAATGTGCATTTAATCAAATTAACTATGATTATTATATTCAAAATCTTAGTATAATTGAAATAAATAATAGTTTATTTTGTCATTTAAAAATAAAGTTTCTTATAAATTTTGAACCCTATCCTTTGATGAGTCTTAAGTTCTCCCACTGTGTTAAATATTAAGTTTAGCCAATAATAATAAATAGAATATTAATATAAATAATAAATATAATTAAATTATAATAATTAAAGAGTGTGGGGAGTTAAGATCATCGTAAAATATATTGAGCGGAGACACTCCAAATTTTTTATTATGGTTTGAATGTAAATTGAGGTTTTACTATGGATTTGTGATACCAGTCAACATTTATAATAAGTATGTCTAAATACGGTATGTTATCATCGTTTTCTAATTCTACTGTAAATTTTAATTTATTATCAAAATTATTGAATACTTCTGAAACCTCATTAATTTTGTTAGGTTTTGCAGTTAGTAAAATGTCATCAACATATCTAAAACAGAATGTACGATAAAACCTTAAATTTTCACGGCAAATATCTTCCATATAAGTCGTTAAATTAGCGATTGCCGCTGAAATAGGCGATCCCATTGCACAACTATAATTTTGTTTCTAAAAATCATTTTGAAACTTGAAGTAACTGTTATCCAAACAATAATCTATACCTCCAATTAATTATTTTTTAAAAAGTTTTGTAAAATTTTGTGCCTGGCCATTTTCATGAAGAATTTTATTACTAAGTTATTTGGTATATATATATATATATATATATATATATATATATATATATATACATACATATAATTATAGTAATATAAAGCGTTTACAAATTGGATAAGAGTCATACCCAACTTAATCTTATTGCGCAACCTAATGGGAATTCATAATTATAATATTAAAATCGATCTTTCTATAGAGATGATTATATCTATTTACCCATTTACAATGGATATTCCCACTAAACCTCTTATTATTTTTGATCGTGCAACCCTGGCTCCGTAAAATTTACTTAAAAGTGGCATTCTCTTTTTGAACATTTTTTTTAATCCATGCTTTTCGCCTATTTTTCTTACAATTAAATAAGAATTACGCATCCGCCAGCTATGCACCTTTTTACAGAAATGTTGTGCTTATTGTAAAATGGTGCCAATTAATTAATTTCGATTATTTGTACTTATTTTGTTCACAAATGACTGTATGTTTCATTTGAACCAATTTCCATACGAAGAAGTTAATACAATTTTGCATTTCGCAACAAAGGACTTAGGTAAGAACGATTGTTAAGTTCAAGTTAGGTGCAATAGTTGTTTGTTAAGTCATATTTTATTTATCTGAAGTTGTATCAAGTTTTTATTAAACTTAAAATTCCTAAATTTAATTATAAAAACAACGAGTAAGTCACAGGAGAATAACAACAAAATTAAATTTCAAGCAAACAACAAAGACACGTGTTCTGCATATAATTTTAGAATAATTTGTCTGCATGTCGTATATTGTTACGCTAGCAATATCAGCGTAAGGCAGTGGGTTATTCTAAACTCTTCCTTAAACACCAAACTCGAAAATAGTTCAGTTAATAGGGAATATTATCCAAAAGGCGCTACTAACTCGAGAGGTTGCACTTATTTCGACTCTTTACGTTTTCAGTTTGATTTTGATTAAAATCAGTTTACAAATAAAGACACCTTACGGAGGGCGCTAAACAAACTTTTATGAATATGTCGAATAATATTAAGTAAAAATATTAATTAAAATATATAAACTTTTTTAGTGGTAATTCAAGTTAGTTAATGAAGGTTTTTCCTGATATAAAACATACGCCAGAAAATACACTTTTTTGTATTAATTTTTATAAGAAAGAAACAAGACCTGTTTTTTGTATATTTAATGCAAAAAGAAATATGAGTAAGTTAAAAATAGCCTTACCTCGATTGATTCAATCTCTCCCCTCTTTGGTTGGACAATATGACGAATGATAGATTTTTACTTTTTAAAATTAAAGCAATATTAAACAGATTTTGTAGATACAGGTACCCATACTATTAGATTTTACAAATTTTCCTTGTTTGTACCATCATTATGTTTAAAAATTTTATTGAGTAATGTTCTTCGTAAATGGAAACTTAGTACAAAAATATTTGTTAACAATTTTTTTTAATACGTATTGATGGTGTATTAGAAATTCCGCATTAAATGTTTTGTATTTAGTTTTAAGATCAAATCGAGATTAACATATATACATTTGCATAAATTATTTGGTTTACAGAAAGAAACTATTTACCAATATGAAATTTCCAATTCCACTTTCCAGTCTAATGGTACCTTTTCACAATTTTTAGAAAACACAATTTGACGTCAGTAGGATACTAGACAAATCAATAACGTAATAAATTGTGTAATAAATGTCAGTAATGTGACTTATAAGATACATGTGACATCAGTTTAAAGCAATCGTAAATATTTACTAGTAAATGTGTGTTTATAGTTATTATGTATGAAATATGTTCAACAAAATAACCTTCCAAAACAACCATACATTAATTTTACAAATGAAAAATATTTGGACATGATAAACGTGAACAAAGGCTTTAGTGCAACATAATTCTCTTTTTTTAATTGAGATTTAAATAAACAAAAAAATTGTTTAAATTTGATTTTGTACTAATGTTAGAGACTAGAATTTCAGGTTACGTCTTTTTTTGTGATCACTACAAATAAGATGCAAAACGTAAACAAATTTACAGCACTCGAAAATGTTTTTTTTATTCTAATTTTTTAAATATGCACTTAGGTGAGTTTATTCATAAATAAACATGAATAAGCTATTGATTTAAAATTGCTAATGACGAATGCTTTACGCCCAAAATTTATGGTTACTACAAAAATTACTCATAACTATTTAAAAAACCTACAATAAATTGAGAGACTCTACAAGAATAACGAAATCTGTTTCCGAGTCAATATTCCAACATAAACAAATGGCATAAATTAGCAGTATAATAGTTGAGAACGTATAAGAAATGCCTGATTATTAGACTGGTTATTGGTTATCATATAAATTCAGTATCTTTTTAAATATGTCTATACTTTTTTTTGATAAAACTACTATTTGCATGTTAACATCAAGTAATAATTATTATGTAATCTACAGGCAAGGGTAGCAGTTAATCATGAGAATAATACGAATCTTAGGCGAATATGCTATGAGAAATAATGTATTTTGAAAAAGATGTCTCACCATAAGCGTCTACAGTTCCATTTTTATTTTTATTGTAAAAACAAAAAAATATCTATGTCAGATGGGCGTTTACAACTTCATTTCAGATAGACGTTAATAGATAATATACAGTGCGTTCAATATAATCAGACTCACTCAATAACTCTTTTGTATTGCGTTTCACAAGAAAGTGTTTAAATAGTTTTTTATTCATTTACAAATACTCTATTAAGTGCTTGGTTTAGATAATTTTTTAAGCTTCCGGTTTGACCGGAAGCACACATAATTTTATTTTTTAAATCACACTGTATATATATATTTTGCATTTTGCATTGCTTATTTTTTCTCAATACATACGTATAAAATTCTTATAGGGTTTTATAAAAACAATTAGAAAAAATGCCATCGAAAGTTTTTCAATTTTATTATACGATTAGAAGAATCAAACAATACCGTAGGCAGCGTACTTCAACAAAATCGCATCGCAATTGTTTTTTCGTTCATTGCAATTGACAATCAGATAAAAGTTTAATTTGATTTCAATCGAAATAATTATTTAAAATGAATAACAGTGAAAAAGTTGACCTGTTGTTAATTTTCGATGAATGTAAACGTAATTCTCGACGAGATACCATCCTTCCGAAAGTTACATACGAAAAATTGAACAATCACTTAGAATGCGTGGAACATTACCAGGAGTAAATTATCAGAATTTAGAACAACAAAGAAATGTTTTGACAGAAGATATTGAAGTACAAATATTGGGTTATTTTAGAGTAAATCCACGGTCATCTATTAGACATGTAGCGCAAGAAGTAGGTGTATCAGTTGGCTCAATTCGCAGGACATTAAAAAATTCAAAATGCTGCCGTATAAAGTCGATTTGATTCAACACTTGCGGTCTCAAGACTCTGATCGGAGATTAACTTTGATTGCCTGGATAGTTGAGCAATGTGATCACAATCCATTATTTTTAGATCATATTTTATGGACAGATGAATCCAAGTTTACAAATAATGGAGTTATTAAGAAACAAAACAATCGTTATTGGTCTGGCGAAAATCCTCGTTGGTCAATGGAAACTAACCATCAAACCGTATGGGGTACTAATGTTTGGTGCGGTTTAATTGGAAACCAATTACTAGGGCCTTATTTCTATGATGGTAATCTAAACGCCAATAGGTATCTTGAATTTTTAGATAACGTGCTACCAACAATGTTCGATGAGTTTCCTCTGCTTCTGCAACAACAATTGTATTTCTAGCAAGATGGAGCTCCAGCTCACAACGCGTTGATAGTAAAAGAATATCTTAACCAAACGTTCAATGAACGATGGATAGGAACTAATGGCCCGGTAGAATGGCCTGCGAGATCACCGGATCTTACACCGTTAGGCTTTTTCTTATGGGGTCATTTAAAAACAGTGGTGTATGCCGATCCACCTTTAAATGTTATAGACTTAAAGAATAAAATTACAGCTGCATGTGTTAATTTAACTACGCAGCAAATCAAAAAAGCAACTAACCATGAACTCAGGCGACGATTAGAAGCATGTCTAGAACAGAATGGTGGCAACTTTGAACAATTTATTCGCTAATTATAACTGATTTTGTTTAATTTTCCTAACCATATAATAAAATTGAAAAACTTTCGATGGCATTTTTCTCTAATTTTGTTTATAAAACCCTATAAGAATTTTATACCTATGTATTGAGAAAAAAAATAGGCAATGCAAAAATGCAAAAATATATATATACAGTGTGATTTAAAAAAATAAAATTATGTGCGCTTCCGGTCAAACCGGAAGCTTAAAAAATTATCTAAACCAAGCACTTAATAGAGTATTTGTAAATGAATAAAAAACTATTTAAATACTTTCTTGTGAAACGCAATACAAAAGAGTAATTGAGTGCGTCCGATTATATTGAACGCACTGTATATACTAACTTTAAAAAAATTCCAAAGCCCACTTCTATAAACAATTTAAGCATTTTCAACCATATTTAATTTCTGAACAGTTTGCTGTATTTAAGAGACTTTAGGTTAAGTAAAATGAAATATGTCTATACATTCATCCTTATTCAGGTGACCATTGACAAGTTTTCAATATTGTAAACTTTTGCAATATTGTAAAATTTTTCAAGAACTGTTACATATTAGTATTCAGGTAACCATTCTAAATTGAATTTCTTTCAATTCCCGTACTTGAAGATTGAAAAGCATAGCAAGGAATATTACGTCTTGCTACGCGATATATTTCAATTGTATAGATAAATAAGTTAGGTTAGAAAATAAAACTATGAATAATCTTGGCTTCATTTTATTGATTAATGTTATTGAAAACGATGAAGGTAAGCAAAAACGATTTAAAATTTTATTATAAACTTTAGCGTAATTATTCAGCAATCAACATCGTTTACATCGTCGGCAATTGCGTGATACCAGTAATCCTCTTTCTCTACTAGAAACTGTTTTTCGTGGTATATATAGATTATCGCGAGAGTTAGCACTTGATATCATTAATCATTTATCTCAAGGCAGTTACCAAAAGTCCATAACAAGACTATTTTGCAAGCTTCAATTAGTAGATGTATAAATGATGTAAATGATGCATTTAAAAATTTATATCATTTGATAAAATTTCCTGCAACTGAAGAGGAATGTAGAATTGAAAAACAAGAATAGATGAATTAATTTAATTTAAAAAGTCCTATTGCTAATATTGCCACTCTTTTTAGCTTCATGAATATGACTAATGGCTTTCCTGGTATAATTGCAGCCATCGATAGTAGATACACATTGTTTCACCTCCGGTTGAAGATATAAATACCCTGCAATTGTTTTCTTAAATCGCAAAGGATTTTAAAGCATAAATGTACAAATTGTAAGATTATGAATGTTAGATAAATAATGAAATACATATGTTTATATTTATTCACAGATTTGCAATTCAAACCTAAAAATAATAACAATTAATGCGAGATATCCAGGATCTGTTCATGATTCCGCTATTTGGACAATCAACTCAATTAGGAGAAAATTAATAGAGATGAATGAAGATGGTAATATAAATTCCTGGTTAATTGGTAAGTAGAAGTAATTTAGTTACAAATTATTTGGAACTGTTTATAGGGGATTCTGGTTATCCATTAGAACCTTGATTATTAACCCGCGTGTGCGCGTGTGCGTGTGTGCGTGTGTGCGTGTGTGCGTGTGTGCGTGTGTGCGTGTGTGCGTGTGTGCGTGTGTGCGTCTGCGCGTCTGCGCTGTGTGCGTGTGATCGTGTATGCGTGTGGCGTGTGCGCGTGTTGCGTGTGTGTGTGTGCGTCTGTGCGTGCGTGCGTGTGTGCTGTGTGTGCGCGGTGTGTGCGTGTGTGCGTGTGTGCGTGGTGTGTGGTGTGTGCGTGTGTGGTGTGTGTGTGTGCGTGTGTCGTGTGTCGTGTGTCGTGTGTGCGTGTGTGTGTGTGTGCGTGTGTGCGTGTGCATGTGTGCATGTGTGCGTGTGTGCGTGAGTGCGTGTGTGAGTGTGTGAGTGTGTGAGTGTGTAGTGTGTGAGTGTGTGTGGGTGTGGGTGTGGTGTGTGCGTGTGTGCGTGTGTGCGTGTGTGCGTGTGTCGTGTGTGCGTGTGTACGTGTGTGCGTGTGCGTGTGCTGTGTGAGCGTGTGCGTGTGTGCGTGTGTGCAGTGTGCGTGTGTGCGTGTTGCTGTGTGTGTGTGTGGTGGTGTGTGGTGTGGTGTGTGGTGTGGTGTGTGTGAGTGTGTGGTGTGTGGTGTGTGTGTGGTGTGTGTGTGTGCGTGTGTGTGTGTGCGTGTGTGCGTGTGTGCGTGCTGTGTCGTGCGTGGTGGTGCGTGTGTGCGTGTGGGTGTGTGTGTGCGTGTGTGCGTGTGTGGTGTGCGTGTGTGGTGTGTGCGTGTGTCGTGTGTGTCGTGTGTGTGTGTGCGTGTGTGGTGTGTGGTGTGTGCGTGTGTCGTGTGTGTGTCGTGTGCTGGTGTGGGTGTGTGTGGTGTGTGCGTGTCGTGCGTGTGTGCTGTGTGCGTTGCGTGTGTGTGTGTGTGTGTGGTGTGGTGGTGTGTGCGTGTGTCGTGTGTGCGTGTGTGCGTGTTGCGTGTGGTGTGTGTACGTGTGTGTGTGTGTGGTGTGTGTGTGTGTGTGTGCGTGTGTGCGTGTGTGCGTGTGTCGTGTGTGCGTGGTGTGGTGTGTGTGTGGTGTGGTGTGGTGTGGGTGTGTGGTGTGTGCGTGTGTGTGTGTGTGTGTGTGCTGTGTGTGTGTGCGTGTGTCGTGTGTGGTGTGTGCGTGTGTGCGTGTGTCGTGTAGTGTGTGTCGTGTGTGCTGTGTGCGTGTGCGTGTGTGCGTGTGCGTGTGTGCGTGTGCATGTGTGCGTGTGTCGTGTGTCGTGATGTCGTGTCTGCTGTGCGTGTGCGTGTGGCGTGTGTGCGTGTGCGCTGTGTGCGTCGTGTGCGTGTGTGTGTGTGTGCTGCGTGTTCGTGTGTGCTGTGTGCGTGTGTGTGTGTGTGCGTGTGTGGTGTCTGTGTGCTGTGCGTGTGCGTGTGTCGGTGTGTAGCGTGTGCGTGTGTGCGTGTGTGCGTGTGCGCTGTGAGCGTGTGCAGTCGTGTGTGCATGGTGTGTGCGTGTGCGTGTGTGTGTGGCTGTGTGGTGTGTGCGTGTGCGTGTGTGGTGTGTGTGCTGTGTGCGTGTGTGCTGTGTGCTGTGTGCGTGTGGCTGTGTGCGTGTGCGTTGTGCGTGTGGTGTGATGCGTGTGTCGTTCAATCGATAGTGATCATGCTGTCATGAATGGTTGTGATGTGTGACAGTGTTGTGTCGTGTCGTAAGTGTTGAGTGTGTGCGTGTGTTACGTGTGCTGAAATGTGAGTTGTAACTGATGAAATGGTGGATGTGTTTCGATGTGTGCTTGATTGCGTGCGTGCGTGCGTGTGTTGCGTGATGCGTGTGAGCGTGTTAGTTCAAAATTTTTCAATATCTGAATAACGATTAATTTTATAAGAAATTGTGTAGACTTATTTTGCAATGACAATTTAATTTTAACTATTGTCTTTCGAAAGTTTCTTAATATAACGGAAAGTCTAAAAATTAATTAAACATGAATGAAAATGGTGGAATTGCATTATCGATATTCTATAGAAGCGGTCGCCATGGAATTTCTTGTAAGTGTTACACGATCAAACCAACCGCTCTAGGCGTCATACAAATTTACCAAAGTAAGCGGGTTGCCAAAGCAGGTTCAGTTTCAATCACCTTACACGTACCATAAACCTTCAACTCACAATGCCCAGTCCAGGAAAAATTGTCTCTAGGCGCCACCACAACGTTAAATTTTGCTAAAAGAAATAGTCTTAGGCGGGATGTTCAATTAATCCTATCTGACTGTGGAAGACAGGATTGCAGTCTACTCAGTAAAACCATTCACCACTCAAAGTCAATCACACTTCAAAGGAAATTTATCCAAAATCTTACGAAAATTTTGAACACACCCCGTATATATGAATATTCCAAGTCATAAAACGTAAATTTATATTTCTGACTGTTATAAAAGTCTGAATTAAATAATATTCCCAATTTAGAAGAATCAAAATAAGTCGGTTTAATAATTTTTAACCAAAACATTCGTTAGTTGCTGAAAATTTTAAAATAAAACGGTCAGTACTTTGATCATAAATAACCTCCATATATTTTATGAATACTTTCTCTTTAAAAACCATATTTAAACAGTCAGCAATAGGTTTAAATTTTAATACTTCAAATCTGTAATTGATACTTAATAAAAATATCCTGTTAGCAGTGTTCTGTATTCTACTGGCTGTCAAACAATTCAAAATAGTTCAAATAAAATTTTGTAATCGATCTGGCTCATTACGCAATTTCAAATCGATCATTAAGCTCAAAAATATTCAAATATTAATTTGTTATCAATATATGTAACGCATTAGGTAAGTTTACAGAGGTTAACGCTACAATTTTTTACCTCAGTTGACACAAATAAACACCAAAAGTAAATTAAATAATGGATATACATTGACCAATTTCCAATTGTAAATATGTACGAACACGTGACTTAGGACAGAAGACAGAAGATAGCCGTATTCGCTAATACATTAGGCTGTAGACTCGCGATCGCAGTTGTCTGTCGTTCACGCGTATTTCACATGGGCCCTTTGCTTTACTTTAAGGTTTGCCCTTCAACGTAAACGTTTAACTCAATAAATAAGGTTTACTTCCACTTGTATAATAGAGTTCTAGTTTGCTTTGTATAATCAATTTCGTATTACTATCCATTGTATACATACGACAATTAATGTCACCAACGACCACTAATCTCTAAACTAAATTCACAAACTTTTAGTTCAGTTACTTAACGGGTTACTTCAGGCTTTTTTTTATTATTAGCTCACGCGCTTATTGGACACTGAACTGAATATTTTGCTGGTTTATTGTTAAATGTACTTTCGAACTTTTTAAACTTCTAGGACAGGAAATCACTATTACCACCTTTCAACTCACACCTAAACTATTTATTTATAAATGCCTATATGGTCTATCCCCTTATGGGTTATTGCTGTCGTTTATATATGCGTGCTGCTGAGCTACAATTTCACAAATAAAAAATCCGCACTGACTATTCTAAGGTCCCATCAAATACGCGCGCGCGACCTCCGTTACTTACGCTCTACCGAACGATTTGGGCCATCTTCCCCTTACTTCAATTGGGCTTTCGCTTATATACGCTCTGCTCGCCATATTACCAAACTGCCTCAACATGTTTGCGCCAACATCAAAATTCACCTATTACAACCAGATCTCACGCGTTTCCTTGTCGCGTAGAAGTTCTCAAAGTGGAACAAGATGCACACGGTGCGAAATAAACATAGCCATGAGAAAACCATTAATTGCAATTGCATTCACTCTGTACATTTTCAGACCATAACTCAATTTTTTATGAAAATGTCATCTGAGGGCGATCTTTATTTCCGCACAATCAACAGCATTCATCGCATTCTAACAACGTCATTCTTTAACATGCATTGAATGTTCTATTATAGCATAATATTACAAAATTTCTACCACCAAAAATATGCGTACATATTCCTTATTGCACATTGATACAAAATCAATATATCATAAACTCACTCATTCATACGTCTACAACCATTTCTTTAATTCGAATTCTTTAGTACACAGTAGCAATTTGGTAGTCTCTTACCAATGCCGTCCCAAAACATTATTTTTCAGCCAAAAAGAATGCTTTCAGCATGAAAATATTTCTACAACATTCAAATATTACTTTATATCATTAAACTCCAGCGGCGTATCATTTGCATAACTTTACATTCTACATACACAAAACAATTTATTTTTCGTGCAAACTCACTTCATTCACATTCAAAATTTTTTCCATACGTTATCAAAATACTGCATATACATGGTGCGTCAAAATAAATTTACATAAGTTAACATCTATTTATGTCTGTTAATCTCTATCTGATGACATGAAGTTTTAAACGTCTTTCCGACATAGATTATTTTTCTTGTTATTACAATGTTGCCTGTTTTCGTTATGAACTTTTAAAGAAAGTTTGCATAGTTGGCCTAAAAAAATTATAAATAAAATTATTTCATTTCTTTTAATTTCCACTTTGTAGGTAGGAAGGTTGTGTGTTGTTTCACACAAAATCTTTTAATACGTTCATAAAAAAATTGGCAAGATTATAAAAACAAAAACAGTAATCTATGCCAGGTGGACGTTTAAAACTTTATGTCAGTTAGAGGTTAATAGACATCTAGAGGCCAACATAAAAAAAATTCCAAAGCGGATCGCTTCCATAAAAATATCGATAATATAGTTTAAACATTTTCAATACTATTAATTTTTAGTGCATTTTGGTTTCGTATTAAAATACTTTATAAAGAAAATGATTATGAAATTAAATTTTGTTTACAAAATATGCGTTCACATGTTCCTATGAAAAAATCTGGTGTGCGCACACGCACACACGCACACACGCACACACGCACACACGCACATGCACACCACACACACACACCACACACAGACGATCACTCACCCACACACACGACACACGCACAACGCACACACCACACACGCACACACGACACACGACACACGCACACACACACACGCACACACGACACACGCACACACAGCACATACGCACACACACACACCACACACACACACACGCACACGCACACAGCACACACGCATACACGCACACACGTCACACCACACTCACACACACACAAGCTCACATGTACACGCACGCACACACGCGACACGCTCTCACATACGCTCACACCCACCCACCACACACCACACACACACACACACACACACACACACACACACACACACAGACACACACACACACACACACACACACACACACTACTTGTGTCGATTGCATAACCATCTATACCTACACATGCATGTGTAGGTTGGAAGTAATAAAGGAAAACAATGATTTATTTAGTACGTCCTTTAATAAGTCAATACAAACCTATTACATTCAATCTACGTTCTATGCAATAAGTAAATTCACGCCGGATTGCTTTGGGTTTTAAAGGAATAGTGTGGGAAATGTATGTAGAAATTCAATTATAAACATTTCCAAGTTGTCATCTGTTCTTATCTGATAGAAATGATGTTACATTTTGATTTTAAAAACAACCATAGTGGCGTATCCTATTTAATGAAGTTTGGGTTTCTGTAAATTTATCATATACATTCGTTTCGGACCGGATTGGACATTAATCTACAACTAGTGGAGGACTGTGGTTTCTTGCTACGATTAAGGCAGTCATCCAACAACTCCTGATGGGTTTAAACGGACACGTGCGGCAGTTTGACTTCCAGATAAAGATCTGCATTTTTCTAATACTTCTTTGAAACACTTATTATCTATCTTAATTTTTATTCGCTGGGTATTACAATCCAAATATAGTTAAAATCGATTTCACTGATATTTGGGGACAGAACTCCTGCTGGTATCTAAATCAACTCGATGGGGTGGGAAATACTTCTAGTAGTTTCATATGTATACATTTCTAGAAACTGTTAACTTGGTTACTTTCGTCAGCTATTGATGTACGATATACACCAATTACAAATTGTAAGCTGTATGTGTGTGAACTGATTTGTTAATCTCTATTATCTTTAAGTATTCACTATTCTCGATATCAGGAAGCCTTTTTGTGGATGATTCATTTCTGTGGACATTTATCGGTACTTTTGTTTACATATAAGTTTGCGGACGTTTCTATTTCCATTTAAAATAAGCAGCTACTAGAGCTGTTTGTGTGGATAACTCATATATAGGGTTATGTATATTTTGACAATAATGGATATAACTGAATTAATGGGAACTACCGTAAGAGTTCTTGTATTTTGATGAATTCTACAGTATTATGTTGATTTCACAAACGAAATTAATTACTGTATCTTCATATATTATTATATTATTAGTTAGGTATTTCAACCGTTAGGGTTTGTGAGTTACTTAGGCATCATTAGAGAGATCTTAATTTCATGGTTTTATGATACTCTTGATAGAATTGAATAGGTTATTTAGGAGTGGTATTTTACAGAAGTCTGTTAGGTAAATCTTGTAATTTTGTTTAGAGCAGTCTATTACAAATACTGGACATGATTTGAATTCGGAATAGTTGAATAATGCATATTTATCATTTTTCACCATAGTAATCACATCGAAATTTCAAAAATTGCGATAGGCAGGTATGTATTGGTTAGCACTGAAGTTCAAATGCATTGCTTCATATGGATAATGCTCAGAATTCAGATGTACTTTAAGATTTCTAATATTAATGTGATCAAAATTTCCGGCCCTTGCTGACTTTGTATACCTTGTACCTTGTTGGAATGCAACAATTATCCAACGTGGTTTTTCCAGTTGCGTTGATGTTTTTATTGGCCATATGTCTGAGGTTGCCTGTTTTAAAGAAGGTAATTCATATACAGTAATAATAGAATTTTTATTGATTGCTTGAGTTAAGTTTCGCAGCATCACTAAGTGTTAAGTGTGGTACTTTCCATTGAATTTTATTTAAGGTCATTGCAGCATCAACTTCACCATAGTAACAGTTTGTAGATCGAATTAAAACCAGATATTGGCGCATATTCACGATTACCTTACGATAATCCTCCATTATTACAAATATGTGGTTCAATGGTATGCATACTGTAAAAGATTTTTCTCCATTTTGCTCATCGAATTCTACTTGTAATGGTTCTTCATTCTTTGGTGACGATCCCAAATGGCTTAGTGCTTTGCTTTTGCTTGTCGTATAAGAAATATATTCCCTAAACGTAGATGTTATACCTGGATTTCTGCAAACATCCACTCTTTGACCACCTAACTCATAACGAATTTCTTCGAGAAGAAAGTTCGGGAAATTGTTGGTTAAGCTGCATGCTTTTCTTTCATCTTCTATTTTGAACTCAAGTTTACCTTCTATGTACAGAAAACTATCGTAAGTAGGCGTAATTAGATCTTGACTTTGAATTAAGATGCGTATTTCTTCGGAAGGTCCATATTTAGAAGGTCCATACGGAAGATAAGTGTGAATATCTGATTTAATTATAGTATCATCAAAATGTACGTTTTGAAGGACGTTTAACGATTGTGCCATTGTGGGTGGAAACTTTCAAATCAATTGAAATTAAAAGTACTTCTCTGCAGATGTTAACCCTCAATAAAGGTTGATGACTAATTAATGAGTTACTGTAGGGATGATGTCTTTTATATGAATTTTTGAAAGATGGAATTGGTCCTGGATTAATTCTCAGACCCATGTTCTTTTAGTTCTAAGCGTAATGTGAATGGTTCACTTTCACCAAAGTATATTAATTCACCCTTTTGATTAGTCAAATGAATTGTTACATTACTAATTATGTCAGTGTTTACCTCTAAATATTGAGTATTGCTTGGAATTTTATGTAGACGATAACCTGGTGGAACTGAAACATCAATCTCATATAATACTTTAGCAAGTCTCCCGTTTCGATAAGATCCCTTTATAATGTGCACTCTACGTGTAAATTAGTGTGCTTAAGTATTTGGACGTCTAACGCAGATGTATGTAAAATATTTGGTACTAATATTTTAGACTCAAACCCTAGCATGCGACCAATGCAATTTTATTTAGTAAAATCGATCTCAAATAATCTGTTTATCTCACATTCAAGTGTATTGTTGTTTGCTCTAATGACAAACTTTTCTGTGGGTATTTTAGATTTTAGATAATCGCTAATTTCATCTAACTCATATGCATCATGTGGAATATTAATCACTTGCAAATGAGATAGATTTGTTCTAAAATAAAATCTATCGTTGCCTGTATCAATGTTTCTGATGCTGTTGCAGCCGTAAAATCCAACCTATCCAATAACGTATTTCTTCCTCACATCTAGCTCTATCGGCGGATAGAAGTTGTAGCTAGCTGAATGTTATTGACATAACTGAGAAAATTGTAGGCATAGGTGTCCGCAAATAATTGTATTAAACTCTTGATTTTGGTTGTAATTATTATATATTTTACACCTCCGAAAGTAGTTAATCACTTCGATTGGTGGTCGAAGATTACCGAAACTATGGTAATACCACACCTTTTTACCACGCTTTTTGTAGCAAACCCAATGCGTACCTGGTCCTCTTTGGCTATCTAAGTTAATAATTCCAGATTTATTTTTCCGTGGTAACAGGTATGCTACATCTCATAAAGATATCCCTAAAGTAGGGTATATTTTTGGTGTATTTATTTAAATCAATATCCGTTAACGGTCTTTCGGGTAATCTATTCAGTTTTTTGGAAACGGTTTTAAGTATAATGCACCACCACCAGATTTGTTTGGTTTAAATACAGTGCACCGCCTTACTTATTCACGGAGCATATAGCGATCGATTCCATCATGAGATTATAGCGCGATGTCTCCTCTTGCAATTTTTTAGCATTTTTAGCATCATTAACTGCTTTGGCAATTTCTGATGCACCACCAGCTAAAGCACCGATTGCTGATAATCCTGCGAATAACGGAATAAGAAATGGTAAAAACCTTCCTTGTTTAGGTAGGGGAATTACTCTAGGAACTTTAATGTTTTTGTTTCCTCCTAAACTTTTTACCACACGTTTTGCCGTTGAAAGCGCTGACTTTATTGTACCTGTGAAATTTCCGTTAGGTTTAATTTTTTTAGCTATTCTTTTCGTAAATGCAATTAAATTGAATAGTTCTTCTATACTATGTGAATTGAATGTACAAGAACAGCAGTTGTATTTTTCTATCATAACAGTTTTAAGATTCTGTCATATCCTTTAATCAATTCCCAATTGTAATAAATACCAAGATTGCTAGACAGAGATTCATAATGTTGATCATAGATTATATCTTCTTCTTCGTTTACATTTGACCAGTCAATTTTATTTTCAATTTCGTGGGATCGGAAAAATTGTAATTCTACATATGAATGCCATCTTAGAAGGTCATTCCATTCCTTCATATGCAACACTACATTATCGCTTTGATCACAGTCAGCACACCCCATACGCACTACTAGTGCAAGCTTGAGGTGCGTACTGTATCCAATGTCCATACGTTTTGCATGATGAGTATCGTTCGATAGTTTATAATAAATACAATCGATTAAGTATCCATTAGCTGCTTGTTTATACACTTCACATAAATCATATGGCTGTCTGTCAGTGTTAGAAGAATAAACTTCATCATGTTTCCCTTCATTTTTACTTCTATTACCACCATCACTATTTTAACAGCACCAACAACAGGTAAATCTGCTATTCATATTGTTACTGCAACTATGTGGGGTATCCATATATAGCGGTGTACTTCTAAGTTTGGATCGTTCCAGAAATGATGTTATTGCTACCTGCATTATAACGACTGTACTTGCTTGCAATTGCACTAGGACTAAACGCTGTTTAAGAAATGATTTTAGTTAAATCATGTGTGCCAGAGTGACTTTGTAATATGATGATGATGATGATGATGATGACATTGCAATTTCTATTTTTAGCGAACTCTAAAAATTTAAATTTCCCGCCAAAGTTTGACCTTGAACAGATCCAAAAGCTTACATTTCTCACCACCAGAGGACGAGTGACCTTGAACTGGTACAGAACCGGCCCCTAATCACTACTCTGATTAAACAAATTCGAATGCACGTGAACAATTACCTCGATTTGTTTGCTGGTCGCTGCAAGTACCTGACGTTTCGAGAAACCGTTATTTGCGAGCCCCAGTGTATTCATCTGCCCGGCTGTATCATTCTGCCATAAGGTACAACCTAGATATCAACGCTTAGCCTCCTTTCCATAATTTAGCAACGTTTCGATATATGAGCGATAGGCGTAGGTGTTGTTTGGTTGTGACACCATATTCTGATTTAAGTAAACCTCCATGTGTGAGAAAAGCGAATGAATCCATTGTTTACCGGTGCTACAACATCCGCGTCAGTAAGTGCAGTATCATTTTGCTTTAGAACTTTAGCTGTGATGTACAACATGGTCTGACTTAAAGCTATGTAATCGTTTCCATTTCCGGGCACTACAAACTCTATTAGAGCGTCATTACTAAGAACTGATAAGGGCTTGTTCCATCCATTCATCACTCTCGATACTTGTCTGCGTCGACGGTAAAGCGAACAAATCCAATTCAGACTTGACGCATTCACATGATTGGACATGTAGAAAAGCCATTATTTTGTACACTGACCGCCACAAATCCCTTGCCTTTATCCGTCTGTAGATTTGCCGGTGTATTCTCACTTTCCTTAAAAATATCGGTGGATGCTTCAATTACAGATGCTGCTGTCTTCGTTTTAAGAACGCTTACCCAGCCCATCTTTCTAAACACATCAATAACTGTTAGTATGTAGTTGTACCCACTGTTGTGTTTACTTAAAGTTCGCATATCGCAAAGATTTATGAACTGCATACGCCTCCTGAGCCTGTCGCCATTTTTTTATTCTCTATATCTACCCTTTACAGTATTAACTAAAGGTGTTATACCCGCAAACCCTGCCGGATGCTCTGGATCATAGTAGTAGTAGTAGTAGCAGTATACATAGCATGTATGTTATGTTCTCGTATCCCAATCTAGTGAAAGTGTACTTCTTCGAAAGGATCTTCGCGGGGTCTCACTTGATTCACCATCAGCATCGTAATTCTCATCTATACTTGTGAGGCTCGGTTCAATGTTAGCTGATAAAGTAGCATCACGTCTTCGAGTATTTTCGATAAACCCTCGTGGTATATTTATTTCTTTAATGTACGTCACAAACTGTCGCCAGCCGTGTGGGTTTGTAGGTTTTCGCTGTCTTAACGTTTCGTGAAGCAGATCGATAATGTTGGAATGAGGGATGATCTCACCTTTTATTGTGACAGCACCCCTTTTATACCAAAATACATCACCGGCCGAACTCAGTATACGCAAGAAATCAGTGCCTTTCTTCCTGAATGAAGCAGGCAGAGTTGATAATATCTCGTCTGCCAGACCTTTGCGCTTCGGCAAAATCTCTAATATCATCATCACCGCTGATTGTTATACTAGCATGTTGACGTAACTGATTGGAAAAGTGTAGATGTCTTTGAAGAACCTGCTTGTACTGCTACAATTTCTCATGGTCGGTCATTTTGGTTTTTTAAACTTTATCCAACTTTATCCAACTGCGTTAATATGTTGTTTTGAGTGACATCTGGCGCTTGCAGATGCTGCATAAAATCCATAGGTAGAATAATCATCTTCTTC
This sequence comes from Vesta saturnalis, assembly GCA_036346205.1. NCBI lineage: Eukaryota > Metazoa > Arthropoda > Insecta > Coleoptera > Lampyridae > Vesta > Vesta saturnalis. The sequence continues at coordinate 426,475 of JARFJB010001973.1, forward strand.
AGATTGTGGTCCATGGTTATTGAAACAAATTACCCAGAATTCCGGCAATTAGTGGTCCTAACAGGAGCGGTAGAAATGCGCCGACCTTCTGTACGAGAAACTGTTCCTTCTTTTTTGTAGATTCACCTCTCTGTGACTGCCGCCTTAAAGTGTGCTTATGTTCAGAGAGTCGTTGCTTCTGATCAGCCTATAGAGGTACACAACCTTTTAAAATGCTATATGCACACTCGCAGATGCATTTCACCTGATTAATATCCAGACATTTCAATAAAGCGTCACGTTGACTTTTATCTAATCTGGTTAATGCGCGCAGGATATCGGTGTTTTCCATTAAAGCGTCAACCATCATATATGATGTAATCTTTATGACTGTGAGGCTTAAACCCTTTTTTCGCTATATATACTTGGCAAACACCTTGAGCCCTGAATATGTTTGCTCTACAGCGTTGCTAAATGCTGTATCTGTGCCCTGTCACGTGGGTTATTAAACAAGATTATGTAATGAGCGTTGAGAGAGACGTCTCGCTGTCCACGTCCTTAATTAAATATGTTCTCCGTTATGAAAACTCGCTTATATTTCTATGATGACAACCTTATGTAAAAATATCAACCACCGAACCGTTAGACTCGCGCATAGATCGTCAATTATTATTAAGACCGGTTTTTCACCGTCAAACCGTTCTATATCAGGTAATCCTTTCTTCAACTTCACTGAGAGATCTTTGAATAATGGCTGCTATTCGCTGTAAAACCAGATAATTTTTACAAAAGCTGTATCTCAGACAGTTTCGATATTTTTTAGAAAATCAAATACGATTTCCCACACCCCGATGGCCCCACCACTATTGCAGAAAAGAAAATAAAACTGACCTTGCATCTCGAAACGCTAATCGATACTGAAGAGTATTCTGTTATCATCACAACTTAAATACTAGGTGAAAAAATCTGCATTCACAGGTATAATCTACTCTGTTTTATCGTACTTATCTTTTAACTTCAAAGTAATCCTACTTGTTGCTGTTTTTTAAATATTTACTAAAACCAACTCGCGCATTATGCATTAACAATACATAGTGTGATGTGTATCTAATTATAATGTCTAAGGGCTATGACAAGAGTGCGCAGACCTAACACAAGTTCTTATAGCCGTCTTATGAGATAGCATTACAACCCCCTTATTTCAAATTTCACGCCAAGGGAGCCACGACAAGAGGGCGCAGATCTATCACAAGTTCTTATAGCTGAGGTAGCATTAGGGCCCCTTATTAGAACATTGTATGCGCGCACATTTGCATACCTTCCAGGGGCTGAACTGCCAAAAAGCTCTTAACACAACCAAAAAGGTTCTAATTAGGGTGAAAAGTCCATAAGGAGCTGAAAATGGATCTCGAAAAAAAAAGCCATAAAAAAGGAGTGAACTGACAAAGAGGTTTTTAACACAACGAAAAGGGCTCTAATTAGGGTGAAAATTCCACTAAGGGGCTGAAAATGGACCCCGAAAAGAAGCCATAAAAAAGGAGTCAACTGACAAAAAGGTTCCTAACACAACCAAAAGGGCTGCAATTAGGGTGAAAATTCCATCCAGGGTTGAAAATGGCCTCCGAAAAGAAGCCATAAGAAGGGGTGAAAAATATGATCCCTACGTGGGCACATAAAAACTGGCGACCAAGGTGTCCCAGGTCACAAAAATCTAAGATGGCGGATGGTGCCTCACTACTACTAAACCGTGTCGTGATTAAGAAGCAGCATCTGTCATTTTTTGAAATTATTGTTTATGCGGTTTTGCTCTACTTTTTATAAAAAACAGTTATTTTCAAAACTATCTACAATAATCGGTAATTTGGTAACATTTTTACATAATTTATATAAAATTTACAAGATTTTAGATATCCTACGTAATAAGCACCTTAAATCTTAAGCGCAGCTCGTAGTTATGAACATGCTTAATTATTTTAAACGGGAACGTGACAATCAAGGGGCACCCGTTCCATTTGAATCTGTTGTGCAGGTATGTAGTAAATTATTGTGTAAAATATGATACTTGAAAGGACTACTTATAGCGCACGTCTGAAGCATATGGGGTTAGTATAAATGCAGTTAGTGCTATAAAAAAGGGTTACAGAAGCCCAAAAGGAAAATAAACCTCCACAGTCACCAGCTAAGCGGAGAAAACGTACGAAATCTAAGTCCACCGAAGTTGATGACTATGTGAAGGATGCTGTAATGAGAAAAATGTATGCAATGCATTCAAAATGTAAATATAAACATACAGGATATATCTAGTACTATACCTGTTTTTGTAGGTATACATGTTACGCTGACATAATTACAAAAAGAATTAAGCAATAATCAAGTTTTCGATTTCAATAGATCAAGTTTAAGACGTCTCTTACATTCTATTGGGTTTCCATCTAAAGTAGATGATAGTAGGAGAGGTTTACTGGAACAAGCACATATTGCTGCCAATCGTGTACGATCTAAGAGAATAGTACAAAAGTAAGGAAGAAAAAAGAGTTACTGTTAGACGTAGCACCTTTTTGCTCTGATCTATATAAATAAAGAGTAGTTACTTTTAACAGGTATTATAAGATTTATGGCTATGAATATGTTTTACTGTTTTTTAAAGAAAGTATGACATCCCATATCAATAATCAATTTTACCTAATTTAATATAGGTGTTAAAAGTAATGCAATTGATTTAAAAAAAAACATCCCTAAACTAAAACACAATGAAGCGTAAAACAAACAAACAACTGTAATGCATATGTCACCATTTAATGCATTTATTTTCTGCTTAGACCCTTGTACACATAATTTTAACTGTCAACCTTCAATATTTACTTTGTATTAATAACACTATTAAAAGGAGCACGCCGTGAAGCGTAGAACAGCCTATAATGCATATGTGTAACCATTTATCGTATTAATGCATTTTATTTCTGCTTAAATCTTGTACATATAATTTAACGTTTTCAAGGTGGAAAATCGTTTAAAGCATGGCAACTTAATTACTCATTTTTAATTATGTATAATGTTGAAGGTGACTTTCTCATGGTAAAATAAGTATATTGTAAAATAAAATAGGTCTTAAAGAAATGTAATAATAATTTTAATAACAATTATGCAATCTCCTTTGGTAAAAATCAAAACGGGCCCTAATACATATTAATAATAATAAACAGATTAAATAAAATATTTTTATTTTCAGGTGAAAAAATACGATCCCCACGTGGGCATATATAAAAAATGGTAGGAAAGGTGCCCCAGAGGTGACGTCACAAAAAACAAAATGGCGGATGGTGCCCGTGTACTACTATCATTCGAAACTTCTACAAAAAACTACAAATAATTCATCTAAGAAGGAAGAAATATGTAATTTTCTATTAAAGCATATAGCTTATGAACCTAGCATGTTTAAAAAAGAATTACTGCAATTAGTTGCAGATAATGCTATGTCAAACGTGTACGAAATAGATGAAGTAACACACAAGTGTGGACAGAGAGTATTACGGTTGCCACCGTATCACTGTCAATTTAATCCAATTGAACTGGTGTGGGCAACTGCAAAAATATAGCAAGACAATTCCAAATTTAACGATGGTCATGTAAAAGAAATATGGATGGAATCCTTGCAACGAATTGATGCGACATATAGGCAAAAATGCATTAAACATGCCCAAGTGTCTATGTTGGAGTGGTGGGAAATTGAAAAACATTTTGAGGTTGTATAACCATTAATTATATCTGTTAACGATTCCACTTTTGGGAGTGACACTGGTATTGAATAATTTTTTTTAATTTAAATGTTTTAATTCCAATTGTAATATAAATATTCTAATTTTTACATAACATATTGGTAACTCTACAATAGGTGGACGAAATACATGTACTGATTTATGTAAACTGATTTTAATTTAACTTGGTGCAATATGAAATCTATTTAAACTATCTGCTAAATTAAAATATTAAACATCTTTAATTTCGTTGAACTTCGAACTACATTACACTGTACACACTTTTTTCTACAAGAGTGAAATAATCACAAATGTATCGATATTTATGTTATCGTAAAGTATCTACAATAATTATCTCGATTACAAAGCAATAATTATGCTTCTAGAAGGGTTGTTATAAATCTTGAAAATAACAACCTAATTGCAACTTTTGTCAATTTTTTCACCTCAAATGATTTAATTTATAATAAACAAAAAAAAGTATTTGTTTACTAACAAATATGTAGGTCATATATATTATGATGGTATGTAATTATAATCAGACTATGTCCTAAATTGTAACAATTCACTGTCGCAGCAAAATATTTTATTAATAAAATAAGGGGATATAATGGATAATTTTTCTAGTTTAAAATATAAAAGCATTAAAAAATTGTGAACTTTCTTTGACATTTTATGGAAATTTACGTGGAGACATCTTTCGATAAAAATATTAACTAAAAGATACTTTGCTGATTTAATGAAGATTTACGTCACTGAATCTTAGTTTGTGTAATTTTAAGAATGAGTCATACCAAATTGTATTAAATTATATATTCAACAACATATAAATAAGGTTCGTTGAGTTGTCACCTGAAACAATTTCGGCGTAATTTTACTGTGCGCAAATTTAAACTACTTGGCTTTTTTGGATTAACAATGGTGTATTTCTTTATCGTCCTCAGTAGTAATAAAATCTTTCAGAGTTATTTAAGATGTTGACACAAATATTTATGAAATTTGAAAAAGTGAAAGCGCAAACATAAGCCTGCTATTAATATAACAATTTGATAAACGTATAAAGTCAACTATGGTACACAATTTTAGTAAAGAATAACTAGATCCTTAATAAATTAAATATTGTAAACTGTATTGAACATTATAAATCAGAACACCCTCTAATGGTCGAAGGCTAACAGTGAAAAATGTCATAATCAAAGAGTAAATTTAATCAAATTATGATGTAAGTGTAAAGTTACGAAAAACTCTAATTTGAAATTGATAAAAGCATTTACAAATGGAAACTTGACATTAATTAACAAGTCAGTCAAATCTGATAAAGAAATGGAATAATTGTACGTGTTATTTTATAGTGAAAACACAATGTAGTACGTTCCACATAACTTTTAATTTTAATTTCAACAACATACGTTAAAGTATAGTGCTGTGGTATTTTAACATATAATTGGTAAATCATTTATTACCAGGTCTAGAAAAAAACAGCAAAAAGCCTAGACATACGCAAAGCTAAAATTAAATTTAAGGCGTACCATTGCACCTTTTTTAATTATAATTTAAATATCTTAAATAATCTTGAGTGGATCGAGCAAAAAAAAATTGTGATCCTGAATTTTTGAAAGATGAATATAAATAATATATAATAAATAAATATATAATAATACGAAGAATGTGATTACACCTGCCAGACATAATCACAAAGGAAAACCAGTGCTTAATGTTGGTATTGCTTTTTCCCCTTTCTAACTAATGTTACAGATATAGTCGAAAAATTAAGGATCTAGTTATTCTTTACTAAAATTGTATACCATACGTGGCTTTATACGTTCATCAAACTGTTATGTTAATTGCAGGCTTATGTTTGCGCTTTCACTTTTACAAATTTCATAAATTTATTTCAACATCGTAAACAACTCTGGAAGATTTTATTACTACAGAAGTCGATAACTGTAAGTGTTATCGAAACGTTTAGATTTGTGTAAAGCATTAATACAAAAATACATCATCGAAGACCCAAAAAAGCTAAATATTTTAAATATGTGAAATAATGGTAAAAGTTTACATTTTAATGTATGGTGCGTAAATTAAATACATTGTAAACCATGAGGATCCAGTTTTACATAGTACCCAGTAAATTGAAATATTAAACAATTAATTCAACTAAAGTTATCCTCATATCAATAGTACATTTTATTTTACAAAAATTAATCCGTTTCCGAAACATCTTGTTAGTTTTTGATTGTTCACATTGTATTTATCAAGACTCTTATCAGTATGTAACATTTACAATTGGCATGTTGGATTAAGAATGTATCAATACGGGTATTAGCAAATATAATGGAGTTATTCATGATTTAGCAATTTGTGGAGCAAAGTGTGTTCTTTATGTTAACAACTTTGATATGAGTCCAAGGTGTCAATGTAAATAGAAATAAAATTACGACAAACCTCTAAAGTATACATCTCATAATTAGAATAAAGCGCCGTTTTCTCTCAGAATCTCTGCATTGGATACATATAAATCATGTTTCTAAAGAAACTATATTTTTTTCTGTACGTACTAAAAATTGTGCTTGACCCACATAAACATATGAATCATATTTTTTATAAATAGAAGCACAAATCTTAAAGGGAGATTTCGTTCTAAATACAGTAGATTATAATTATCTGTATTAAATAGAACAGAGTGGTTGTTGACAAAAAGATGCTAACATAAAACTTAAAAATTCTACAAAAATATAAGATGTAGACCATGCACTACAAAGTTTGCTACAACTTTCTAATTAAATAAAAATTTAAAAAATACGTGTTCATACGATATGATTTAACATTTTACTGTCTTTAAAGGTAATTTACATGACATTTTGTAAGAATATTAATAAATTGTGGGAATAATCTTATCAGCTTTTCATTGTATCTTAGTTTAATATTTATTTAGTTCTTTTAAAACGAGTATTAAGTTCTAAACTTCTTCAAAATAGATACCTGTCCAGGTTGATTTATAACATGTAGAGGTAATCTACTACCCTTGTCCATCACACAATGTACTTTCAAAGTGCTTTTAGCAACATTGTGAAAATTTTATGATTTTAAAAAATTAATTTTCAAATGTATTAGAAACATTCCGTAATTACTAATAGATGGATTTTACTATTAAATACTAACAGCTAATTTGAATCAACCTCTCATTGTAAGCCATTTAAGTAAGTAGATAATTATAAAGGGCCTAAAAAGAAAATGATATAAAGAAGATATGAAATTATTTGCAGTTTCAAAACAAATAAAACAATACGCTTAATTATGTTATATGTAATAAAATTAATAATAAAAAGGGAAAGTTCATATCATTAAAAATACAACAATGGAAAGTTTTCCTTCAAATAATGAAACGTATTTAAATTAATATATTTGGAACAAAAAAATAATTCGTATACTGTAATAGGTAACCCAAAATATTATATTATCCTATGAATTGATAAATTATTATTCTTTAATCTGTGATTTAGTAGAATAGAAAAGAAAATTGCTTAAACCAGTTAATTACAGTAAAATTGATAAACAAGATGTCTATTACAAATATGAAATTACTTCTGGAAATAAAATGGAATTAAATTTTTATATTTATAAGAAATTCACAAAAATCAGTAAACGCGTTACATCTTTAGCATTAAATATTGTTGTTAAGGTAAAGGAAAACAAATAAAGAGTTACTAATGAAATTAAATTAGAATGACAATGACATCACCATTAAGCTTTATGAAAAATTAATTAATTTTTAATAGTAGGTATGTGTAGATTTTTAATTTAATGTGTAAATTAAATAAAAATAGATGATGATAATAATATGTAATTCATTCATTTGTTAATAGAGTAGGTAATTGTCATAAATACGTCAATGTTAGAAACATGTGAGTATATTTATTTCATACTTGATAAATTAAGATATGAGCTCCAATTACATAACAATTAACATTATATTTGCATAAAAGCAACATTACAAAATATGTTAAAGTTAGAAATTGGCACAGGTTGACTCCGACAAATTATACAATAAAAAGCACCATTTTTTCCTCCTACATATACATGAGTAGGTGTAGAAGGTTGTGCAATCGACTTATTTTTCACTAAATAAAGTGTGTCTGTGTGTGTAAGCGCGTGTGTGTCAGTTTCCCAAAAAACCACTCAAAACAGATCAAAAACAGACCAGTTTCCAAAAAAACAGTTCGAAACAGATCATAAAAAAGAAAATAAATTATAGTAGTTACTAATACTTCTTTATTAAGATAATATTTAATAAATGCTATGCATTAGATAAGCAGGACGATAGTACAATATTTCCATTAAGCATGCAGTGTTATGTGAATTAATATTATATACATTTATAACATATTCAATGCCTTCACATTTTTAGACAACATATCGTATACACCTCTTTTTTACTAATTGCAGTATCCCAGTGTGCCCTATGTAATGTAACAATTCCCACAATTGAGAGCCAATTTTGTGATAAAGACTGGGCTAATTTACACACTCTTGTTGCTAATTGTAATGAATAAAGAGCAGAAAAAATACAAGCAAGAAACCTCAAAATATGCGCATTTAAATGCATCACATTTTTTAAAACAATGCAAAAGTGTCAACAAAAATGCATTTGTATTATACGGGTGTCCAGAAACTCTACGGACAAACTTTGCGTAGTGATTCTAGACCCAAAATAAGAAAAAAGTTCATATAAACCCAGGTCCGGAAACGCTTCATTTAGGACCTACAGGGTGTGAAAAATCTTATTTTCCCCGGTTTTATGGCGATATTTTGCGAACAAATTTGAATATGGTCCTGAAATTTGGAGCACGGGGTTTTTGTGGTCGAGAAACTTAAATATTTTATTGATTTTGATGCTGCCTGCAGAGGGCGCCATCTACAGAGGTATGCTAAAAGTTAATTGGCCTTAACTTTTTACCACCCGGTATATTGACGTTCCGTTTGAATTATTTTGTTCCTTTTCAGTTCTAAGCAAAAAGGTATACTTGGTCGATGCCTCTCAATTCAACCGTTTTCGAGATATTGGTTGATGAACAGTTCAATTTAATTCCTATAATCCTTAGCTAATTGGAATTAAAAATCAGAGTAACGTATGTTTGCATTTTATTTTAACTTTGAATTTAAGAACGAAAATGAAGAAATAAATAATAAAACAAAAAATAAATGTTACAAAAGGTGTTCCGCATGATGACCATTTGTTTCGATACATCTCACTCGTTTTGATAATGAGCCGCGAATCCCTGAACATATTCCCACATTATTTCTGAAGGTATCGCAGGCATCTACAGTGGTGTGCTAAAAGTTAATTGACCTTAACTTTTTACCACCCAGTATATTGACGTTCCGTTTGAATTACTTTGTTCCTTTTCAGCTCTAAGCAATAAAGGTATACTAGATCTAGATATTTAACCAGCTATTGAATCTCTTGCCATTTTAACAGGCTTTGACTAAAACAAAATGACAAGTTGTAGCTTAGATACACAAATGTATTTATGACATTTGTTGTTACTCTTGTTGATACAGCGTCCCAAATTTCAAATTAACATAAAACCGAGGAAAATAAATTTTTTCACACTCTGTAGGTCCTGAACGAAGCGTTTCCGAACCTGGGTTTATATGAACTTTTTCTTATTTTTGGGTCTAGAATTACTACGCAGTTTGTCCGTAGAGTTTCTGGACAGCCTGTATACGATAATGTTACATTAAATATATCAATAATAGTTTTCTGTTAAAGAACAATGTTTTTTGTTAAGAGTAGCAATTTCCTGCAAATTGTGTTGTTCGCAGTACATCATTTGCTGCAAATAAGCTTTAAATAAAACAAAACATTCTGAAATTTCGTATTAAAAGTTTTTTTATTGATTACAGACATACATAATAGCTAATAGCAAATTGCACAACATATATAATCGCTAAATGAACAAACTATTATTTACAATTATAAAAACAATTGATAACTAAATGTTTTCAAACATTTCCAAAAGAAAGTTCTGCCTTTTGTCTGTAAACATATTTTAAAATAGAAAAACTTCGCTCAACATCTACAGAAGTTATGGGAAAATGTTTTAGTTTCGGAATAATAGGTGTGACTAATCCATACACATCCAGTTCTTTTTCAAAATCACCCATATACACTTTACCCATATTTTGTAACATTTGAAAGCCTACGTTATTTTCAGTTACCGACACAAATTTTTAAGAACCACTGACCCAACATTACCAGAAACTTTTCCACACTCTAACTCAAATTTATTTATTAAAGCCACTGACTCTGTTAGACTCAATCTCAGTAGTACTGCAAGCACAAATGAATAATTTGTCTTTGTAATTATTACATTTTCTTTACAGTGAGATTAGAAAAAGATTTTGGCATTTAATACAGCGTCAGAAGAGAGATCGGTTAGACTCTCAATAACATTTTAATTGAGTCGTAGTTCTCGGCATAAAATATAGCAGCCGCTAAGCAGGTTCCGCAACGAGTTACTACCGGTTGTGGAGGTAAAGGAATATTTGGGCAATTTTTTATAAAATTGGGTGCGTGTAAGTGCTTTGAGGAAAAATTTTTGCCTTGATTAATTAGGTCATTAACTAAAGGAAACTGTTGTCTTATACATTCTGCCACTCTATTTATGCCATAGTCAAACAAATTACGTGAAATAAATTACAATAAAATTTTTTAAAATTTGCGCTGCTTTCACCATATAGGGTGGAGCATCTGATAAAAGAAGTACAAAATTATTCGATGGAACAATGTCGGACAAGAAAAAGTTTGTCAACGATTCTTGAATAAATCTTGTTACGGTTAAGTTACTTGATTTTTCTAATTGTTTAGCTGGAAAGAGATAGAATCTAGCTGTAATAGTTTCCCTAACACTCCAATTAATGCATGTGCTATATATCTACCACACGAGTCTGTTGTTTCATCAACGACAAGATAAAATAATTTTCACTCATGATTTTTTATCACACAGTTTGTGTGTCTACAGAATCAATAGTGTCTTTTCGTAAATTTGACTCGTCCGGTATGTTGAACTTCCAGTACTTCATCAAAACTTTTGAGATTTGTATTGTTCAGTTTTTTAATAGATATATTTGCCCCAATCATTGCTTTACATAAATCCACATTTAACTGTTTTTGTTCGCTGTTTTTGTTTATGATTGTAGACCTGAACAGGTTAAATTTGGCATATCGTGCTAAAGCACTCAGGAACACTTAGGAGGATGGATAGAGGGATAATGAATTGCCAATAGATGCCTATGAACAGCTACCTTAAATTTTCTCATATCATAAGTGAGAGGAAAACAGGAACTAGGGAGATCATTCCAGAGTTTAGAAGCCGTGTAGAAAAATGTGGATTGCGCCCGTTTGGTACGACAAGTGGAGATTTGTACTGCATACTGATGATGTGAATGAGCGAACCGAGTGTTTCTTGCAAAGATAGCCGGAGATGGTATCAAAGAATGTAATTCACCAGCACAATAGCCGTTGTAATAACGATAATACAAAGAAAGAACTGAAACCATCCTTCTATGCTCAAGGGACTGTATGTGAGAAGTTAAGGACGGGTCATTTATAAGCCTAATCGCTCTCTTTTGAATACGATCAACGATATCAGGAGCGTGTTGGGGAGCACTAACCCAGAGGTGAGAATTATATTCCAGATGAGGCCGAATTTGGGTCTTATACAGCAGAAGGAGTTGTCGAGAGGTAAAGTACTGCTTAGATCTGTACAAAAGCCTATTTTACAAGTAGCTGTTTTGGTAGCTGACAGAAGATGGTCAACCCATGAGAGATTTGAAGATACAGTCATGCCCAACAGAGTAACAGAGTCTGAAAACTTAAGAACTGAGCCATTCATACTGACAACAGGAAATGATCGATCTTTTTGGCGGACACAAGACAACACTGAGTTTGTTTAGCATTAAATTTAACTAGATTATTGCTTCCCCATTCAAGAATACGTTGAATGTCTTTGTTGATTGAATTTGCCATTTCAGCTTTAATTTCTTGATTTGGATTATCACTATGAGTAGACTGAGATGAACTACAGTGAAGAGGGCTATCGTCAGCAAAGGAATGTATGGGGTTAGTTGTTGAAGAAATAAGGTCATTTATGTACAGCAGAAAAGTGTAGGCGCTATAACGGATCTCTGTGGTACGCCCGCGTTAATGCTAACTTCTTTTGAAAAAAGCCATCAACTACGACACGTATTCGTCTTTTATCAAGGAAACTAGAAACCCAGTTGATGAGCGTATCATTTACCTAAACGAGGTGAGTTTGGCAAGTAAACATTTAAGTCAAACTTGGTCAAATGCCATTGAGATATCTAAAGCGACTACAACTGTTTCACCGGACTGCTCCACTGTATTGTTCCAAACTTGGGTCACATATGAAAGATCACCTGTTGAAACGACTTTGCCTAAACCCATATTGATAGTCACTAAGGAGTTTGTTAGTTTCAAGGAATGTGAGCAGTTGCTGATTGATGGCTTTTTCCATGATTTTAGTCAAAATGGAAGTGATGGCAATTGGTCAGTAGTTTGAGGGATCGGTCTTATCGCCTTTTTGGGAATAGGTTGAACATTTGATAACTTCCATGAGGAAGGGAATTCCGCAGAAGACATAGAGATCGGACAGAGCTTAGATAGGACTGGTACTAGTTCGGGGAAACATTTCTTTAAGACAATAGCTGGGATACCGTCTGGGCCAGTCACCTTATTGAGATCAAGCCTACTGATGATTGATTCCAAGAGCTTGTACCGAAAATGAATTGGTTTCATAGCGTAAGTGAAGAAGAGTTAACTAGGGGCACATCTTTTCCAGAATCATTGAGACACGAGTTTGATGCAAACAAATCCACAAAAACATTGGCTTTGTCTACAGAATCAGCAACTACCGATCCGTCAATAGACGTCAGGGGAAATGAAGATGTTCCAAAGTTTTTGGCTTTAGCTGAAGACCAAAATTTACGACTGCCTAAAGGAGATGTAGCTAGTTAATTGCATTTTCGTTGTTCGAACAACTTTTTAGTTTTAGCGATGACACTTTTGAGGATATTTCTAGCACCATATGACTGTCGACCGATTTATTAGATTTCCATTTAATGTAATATTTATTTTTAAAGATATTGCATAGCACAAGCCTTATTGAACCAGGGTTGGGAACGTGAATGACCTATACGGTACTGTTCTTGGGAATGTATAACTCCATTCCGATGAAGATGACTTTAGATACTGAAAGAGCGATGTCCGAAGAAGAGGACGACTTAAAACAATATTCACGCCATGGAAAGGTTGCAAAGAAATCCCGTAAATTACTCCATCGAGCTGACTTAAATCACCACAAGGTTCTATCGGTTTTGCGAACAACAGTGGAATTAGGTACAGTAGAAATGATTTCTATTAGACAATGGTCGGAAAGACCTAAAGGCGAAAGAACGGAAGTTTTATAAACAAGAGGGTTTGATGAAAGAGATCTAGAAAATGTGGAGTATGGTTAGCGTTATCAGGGATTCTTGTGGGTTCAGAAATCATTTGTGTGAGATCACATGAAATAGCAAATGTTTCTGCACTACGACCAGCAGGATATGTAGTAGATGAAAACTGAAGCCAATTAGAGTTATGAACATTGAAATCGCCTACAATTGAGATATCGTAAGATGGAAACTGAGACAGAGATAGTCAACTTTCATACTAAGGTAATCGAAGAAGTCTTGAAAGTTACTGTCATTAGGAGACCTATAAATGCAATAGTAGAATTTCACAAAATTAGGACCAGAATGTTTAAACCAAATCACGTAAAATTTTTATTTTCTAAGGAAGAAACCCTCTTGCAAGCAATTCTGTCCTTGATGTAGGCACATCGCCTCCTCTATATCGAAAGTTAGAGTGAAGGTGGTATTGAGGAAATTGCAAATCGGGTGACTCGGAGCTTTCAGAGGAGACTTGTGTTTCAGATAGAAACAAAATATCAGGTTGTAATTGTTCAAGATGTTGGTGAATAGCATTAAGATTAGACCTAATACCGCGGATGTTGCAGTAGTGAATCCGAAAGTTGATACATTCGATGACCGTGGTCGCTTGGGCCCTGCCCTCCCGGACATCCGAATGGGGCAGGATTTTACGTCCGGAATTTATTACCCTAGAAACCACAGCCATCTTATTTTTAATTTGGGACTTTTAATCCGATAGGAAGACAGTGAGGGCGAGAAGGAAGAATAAGGATGAGAATAGATTAAGGATGAGGGAAAAGGTAACCGGCAGCCCTTACCGAGCTCAGAAAATCGGAGAACCAATATTAAGGAGCCCATGGTGAGGGTGGCGGTACCTCTCCCAGCTGGCATGGAGTATACATGCCTACCACCTCTTAAGATTTTTCTTGAAGGCAAGTTTCTATAGTTTGATGTGACGGTGCACCTTGCTACACTTGTTTAAGGTTTAACTGGTGTTTTCCTGATTTAACATGCTGATCCACGATAAATTTTTATCTGCATGAATCTATAAAATCCAAGAAAATAACAATCATTTTGAGTATACGTTTAAAGGTTTAAATTAATAAAAGCTACCTTTAAAAATAAAGTAGTTGATTAGTTAAATATAACAATTTTAACATTTTCATTTTTTCTCGACAAAATGTTTTTATCTGAATGAATCTGTACAATCCAAGAAAATAACAATTATTTTCGCTATACCTTTAAAGGTGGGTATTTATAAAAAGCAAATAATTATACCAAATAAAATGTTTGATTACGTAAGTAAAATTCCATACTTACAATTTTTGAACAAGCTGTGCAAAACAAATTGCTCCCATCCCAAGTAAACTCCCGATTGCACTTTATCCACGACATATGAAATTTTGATTTAGGCATTTTAACTTATTAATCAATTTATTAACACAAGACTCACAAGAAGGTTTCAGGTGAAGAATTTAAAATATATTAACATCCCTTAAACTACCTGCAATATTGAAATCTTAGTACTTGATTTATTTTACCGAGAATAACTTAACATAACTTAACCATATCTTAATTCCTTTATTTAACAAAATAAAACTTTTGTTGCCTACATATTTATTTACATTTCATAATAATGATATGCCTAAGTTAGCCCTTTACTGTACGAAAATCACCTAGTTATACTTTACATTCAATGTGAATCGTTATACTTTGACAAACAACAATAATTCAATAACCTTGAATTTAACAACTCAAAGCTTATCTCCGATATCGATTATTAATACCAAATTATGAACGGAAATGCAATTTAGTATTCGTTCGTTTTGAAATGTCTCTAACTCAAACAATGAATCAAGCTATCTCGATATTTCTTTGTAAACTTATCAGGCTAAATTGGCAAGCGCTATGAATGTAAAATAATTAAAACTGAATGCTAAACAAATACAACGTTACTGTAAGTGCAGTCAGTATTCAATAAAGTCACTCAAGCTATCTGTTCTTTTAAGGTAGTTTCTTTATCCCTTAAGTTTATTAATAATATGCATTGAATCACTGACCTATGGTTACAAACAATGAAATGCTTCAAATTATTATAACGTTGAACTATTATTATACACTGGTATTATAGACTCCTTTACCTAGGTATAATGACAAATAAATTATGCCTTTAATCTCTTTAAAACTAAGACAATTTAGGTATTGAGGAATTTATCTATACCACAATCAATTTAAGTACAATTGAAGGCTCCATTCTTTACCACGATTAAGTCGATCTGGAGATTTTTTTCCCACTTAATGTAGTGGTACTGTCTACTTAAATTTACCTTCAATTGCGACAATGAATTCCAACGTATAAATTGACTACATCAATTTAAGTTAAACAGTAAATATAAGCATAACAAATTCATTATGTAACATCATAGACATAAACAATGCAACTTTAATATGATCCTATCATCCCTATATCCAGCTATATTAAATCTAAGTACATGTAATATATACATTCAGTGGTCGAGTTCTGGTACAATCCATTTACTACATCCATAAGTTAATAAAAATAAAAAAAATGAAATATATTTTCAGTGCGCGACCATTGAGTTATTCAATATAATATAAAAACATAAGATACCTTGTATCATTGGAGTAACAATCCACTGTCGATACCTTTTTAGTTCACGATATGTTCCAATAGGGTCTAGGACGTTTCGCCGCGGTCAATTCGCCGCTGCCGTTTCGCTGCGGCCGTTTCGTCGCCAGGCCGTTCCGCCGCCAGCCGTTTCGCCGCCAGAACAATTTTAATATTGGGAATAACATAATACACCCATTACGAAGCTTTCTCTTTGCGTATTAAAAAACTGCACGTCTATTGCTTCTTACATCAATTTTTAATCCTTATAGAAAATATTTTTAACGTTTATTTTGTTCTTTAGAAAATTAATATGGTAAGGTTTATTTTCTATAAAGTACACTATCTAAACTTTCCTCTAATTTAATACAAAAATTCCAAGAATCCATTAACCTATGTTGAGGTCTTGTTTACTAAAGATATTAGAAAACGGAATTAATGTAGCTAATTCAAAAATTATTACCTAGGCAACTAGGAATTTACATAGGCTATAATGGATAATACCTAGTATTACTTTACTGTTACTGTTCATACAGTGTAATACAATAAATAAAAATATATTACTAGTACATAAATTCTTATTTGGAAACATCGTCGTTAAAAACACATTTTCTAGAAGTATACAAAATAAGCGTTGCCATATTAATTTTCTAACAGTACAAAATAAGCGTTAAAAATGTATTTCTAGAAGGATTAAAAATTGATGTAAGGAGCAACATGCTTTTTAATACGCACAGAAAAAGCTTCGTAATGGGTGTATATGTTATTCCAAATATTAAAATTCTTCTGGCGGCGAACTGACCGGCGAAATGGCCTGACGGCAAAACGTCCCATACCGGTTCCAATACTAGTATATAGGTACTGAGGTCTATTTAGCATTCGCGAGGTAATAGGTTCGATTCCCGCTATGATCGTATATTCAAGTCATTACGCAAATGCGGAGCCTTAACTCCGTTCTTTCTGATCCTAATGAGTTGTCGACAAACAAAATAATGTTATTTTGATCCATTTTATAAGCAATACTAAAATAAATTACAAAGGGTATCGGAACAAGCACAGGAACTGCTTGTATTTTTTTATTACATGAAACACATATTGATTGAGATAGGTTAAATATGATTGCAAAGGTCTATATTTACTCTTACTGCACTATTATTATACGTGCTAAATTTATTAATAAAATGTTATGAATAACGTAAGGTCACGCTTTGTCTTAAAGTTTACTTACAAAGTTTACAAAAATAATAATAAGGCGTATTTAATACGGATTTTAAATACAGGGTGGCCAAACGAGGAGAGGGTGGAAAATTGTATAAAGACGAAATAAGTTAGAGAAATAATTTTAGACCAGGGGTAGATATCAATAGGCACTACATTTTAAAGATATGTTTGATCACACAGGGTGTTTCATGTTATTGGAGCAAACTAAACTTATAATTTTTTAAATAGAACATCCTATATATTATTACATTTCTTTTTGGCAAGTAGAATTTATGCAGCAAGATATCCCGATACTGAAAAAAATGTGTGAATTGAAACTAACACCGATTTCGTTTCGTAACGCAGCTGTAGGAGTCTGTGTTTTATTTTTATTTTACACAACGCTTATCATTATTGTTAGACAGCCATAATAATAATACCACTCAAATCTGGAAATACTTTTGATATATTTATAAACAATCTTGAACGCACTGTTTCGTTTTTGAAAACGGACAAATACCCTGGGGGTAAATAAACAAGCTGGCTTTCATTTACAATTGTTGATAATGCATAAACGTTTTGAAAGTAACACCGATTTCGTTTCGTAAGGCAATTTACAATTTTGATAATACACAAGCGTTTTGAAACTAGAACCGATTTCATTTTGTAAGGCAGCTATAGAATGCTGTTTTATTTTAGCCACGCTCATTATCATTAGACAACCATAATAAAAATAATATCCCGCAAATTAACGTGTACACTATTATTGAATTTTGCATACAGCGATAAAAATACGTTTTACAGTTAAATCGGTAAAAATACCTGTACAACAGCAAATATAACCAAACTTGAAATCAGGTCTCTAGCAATTAAATAAAGTAAATAAAATAAGGGGTAAGGGTTAAAATAAAAAACGAGAACTTACCAGGGTTGTTGACGATAAACGTATTGGACGAACGCCTTGAAAAGGTAAACAGCTGCTTACAATCACAACACATTTCACTTTAGGCGTCTTGCTTATAACTTAATAATATAAAGTGCTTAGAGCCTTCCAGACATCATTAACACAAAGTGATTATTTTCTGATTTCACCAGTTATGTAACCACAATAACAACCTTTCACTATTAAAGTACATCTAACATCCTAATTAGATAATTGCGCGAAAGTTGGACTGCTCATGAAAATGGAAATATGATGTTCACGTTCTTTTCGCGTGTGATTATACTTATTTTTAAAATCAGTGGTATGACAAAAAATCTCTCCGATTAGATTACACTTATTTTTAAAAATACCGGTGCTCTCACATTTAGGGAGAGTACCAGCTCTGTGTGTCGGTTAGCCTTCTCTACAAAGTAAGCGGTCGTTCATAGGGGCTAGGTATATGCAGTGAGAGAATCGTTACGTGAAGGTTATGAAGAATTGTTAGCTCAGCTTCTTGTTTGATGTGATTGAGGTTGATTGATTTGACTGATTTGGTTAATTGCTTTGATTGATTGTGATCTTCTTGTTTGATTTTTCCAATTCCAATAACGCCAGCCTCTATTACAGAAAATATTCATGACTTTTACACTAACAAATTCAAATTTTGAGCTCCGGGGCCATGACAAGGGAGCGAAGGCCCGAGAGTAAGTTGTGAAGCCCTATAACTGGCTTATAATTTAGCGTTATGCCCGTTTATTAGAATAGCCGTAGGTTCAAGTCCTACTCGAGGCAAACTTTATTTATGTAGTGTTACAAGTTAGCATTAGAACTCCTTACTAGAATACAAATTGAAATTTACCGCCAAGAGGCTGGGACAAGGGGCGAAGCCCCGTTGTTTGATTTGATTGAGGTTGATTGCTTTGGTTGTCCGAAAGCTGGTTTAGACATCTTATACAGACCTTACAAGTTAGAACTGGGACCTCTTATTTCAAATTTCCCCAATAAACGTTGCAGTGATATGTATGTAGTTTTAAAATATACCGGTAGGTGGAGACACTTCTATAACAGAAAACATTCATTATTCGATACACAACTAGATGGCGCCACAAACAAATTCAAATTTTAGGACAAAGGGGCGAAGACCTACAACTGTCTTACAAGTTAGAAGCAGGGCCTCTTATTAGAATACAAATTCTAATTCGCCGCCATAACCGAGAAGAATGCGAGACTTAAATACAAATGCAGATTTTCAACCAAGGGGCGAAGGCCCGCGAGCAAGTTGTGAAGCCCTATATCCGTCTTACAAGTTAGCATTAGCCCCCCTACTAGAATACATATTCAAATTTCTCTCCATAAACTGTAGAGACTTAAATACAAATTCAGATTTCACACCTAGGGGCCAGGACAAGAGGGCAAAGCCCCGACAACAAGTTGCAAAGCCCTACACCTGTATTACAAGTAAGCATTAGGGTCCCACTTATTAGAATACAATTTCAAATTTCCCGCCAAGGGGTTGAAATCGCCCCCGAAAAGAAGCCGGCCTCCCCTTAAAAGGTCTCTAATTAAGGGTAAACATGTTTTCAAGGGGGTGAAAATACCATTAAGGGATTGAAAATTCAGACTAGGGTGGTTGAAAAATGCCCCCGAAAAGAAGCCATGGGGGTGGGAAATGGGCACGGCCACTATTCTGAACCCTTTCTTCTCACTTATCTGTTGCACGAATTCTGTTGCCATTTTCACCTGTAACACTGGGATCTATAATCTGAGAATAATAGAAAGAAAAACAACTAATTCTTCCACAGTAAACTATTGCCAACCCAACTGAAATACTCAACAACGGACTAATGAGAAAATAATACGTTGTGAGAAATTTCCAAGATTAAAACTTTGATATTAAAATCAATCGAACTAAAAATGGTTCTGTGTAGGAAGTTTAATATTATTTTCATTGGTGAAACTAACAAAAGTCATTAATTTGCGTAACTTGGTTATAAAATATTTCGGCATTTTAGCATGTTTATTGTTGTTTTTGAGTTGTCTTGAGTGGTTGTCATTAAACCAATTAATTGTAGTTGCTCGTTGACGAAACTGATCAATTTCTTAAAAAAAGAACAAGGATAAAAGTATCCTATAAAAACGCTAAAGAATATCGAAAATGTAACAGTTAAACAATTATTATTAACAAAGCCCTATTTGGTAGGTATTTTCAAAGAAATTAAGGAATGAAAATGTTCTCTTGGCCGATAATAACGATGGTGCACATTTTTTCCTGATTTAAAATAATAAGAGGGTTTACTTCAAATTTTCTTTCGTCTCGAATTTTGTTGATTCTTTGTTGTGTGTTCTAAGTACCTTTAATGTTTACACAATAAGAAATACGAAAATTTAAACTTTAACGATTTTCGGTTACGATTAAAAAAATTACTTTGTGTGGTTAGAATCGTATATTTTATATCTTTAAACGATTTAATAATAATAAAAATAAAACCATTAAAATTAATTGGCAAAAAAGAATTTATTAAATTTATTAATTTATTATGAGGTATAAATATGATTATAATCATTTTAGATTAAGTATTTCCTAATTTTTTATTTAAGCTACTTAAATTGTAAAGTCAAAAAAGTGTAGATAGTATGTTATGACTTTATTTAAGCAGTAGTGGTGGTATCAGTAATTGTGGGTTTATTATCATATAGATAATTCATAATTATATGACCATACAGAAGCGTCATACATCTACGCAATATAGTTTTTTTCAAGTACACTGTACTTGTAAGTAATGCTAGACATTATATTATTACTTAATAGTAAAAGAAGTCCTTACAACTTGAACCATCTTTTTTGTTATTGAAAGTGAAATTTAACCTTCATTCTTCAGACCGTTGAGTTGGTACAACCATGACATAATTAAGTTACTAAATTAATGGAATGCTGTTTTATTTTTACACGAATGAAAATATAAGAATTTTTTATTGATGCATGTTTGTTGTCAAACTTTTTCACAATTCAAAATATCTGAATGGATAAACACATTTCTAATGCCTTGTTTTCCTTATACCCATATAGCGGCATGATCAATGGGTATACGCACTTCATGTTCAGCTATTTAAGCGCATGCTGAATTAGTATCTTCCCCCTCAGAACCCAATTCTATTCCTTCCGATCCTATCCTGATCGCACCGCACCCATCCTTAATTCCACCATGCATATATACGTAATGTATATGTGTATGTTGGGAATCCATTGCTTTGTACCAGATATGTGAATGTAAACGTTTATACTTAAAGCCTGGCTAGAATAGTCTAATTCTTTTCTTAATTTCTCTTAATTTCTTTGATGGCTTCATCCACATAAAATAATAAGAGGGTTTACTTTAAATCTTCTTAGTCTCGAATTTTGTTTATCGTTTGTTATGTGTTATAACTACATTTAATATTTTTTTTTATACAGCGCTCTTACTATTTATTTTCTGTCTATTTCTTCATTTTCTAAAACGTGCTTACTTCTAATTCTGTAGAACACCTAGTTAAGTTTATGAAAAATACACATAATTATTTATTCTTCTGCGTATTTTACACTATTGCTTGTTAGATTATGAAAATTGTGCCTTGAATACTTTTGCTTTTGCGTAACCCACACAAGACGTCTTTCTGTATACAAATATGTAGGTATAGGTGTTCTGTGAACTTTGGAAATATTTATTTTTGTTTCCACTTTTGTGTTATAGTTTTATTCTTATGTTGCAATTATGTAATTAACTGATAACAGTTAAAAAAAAATTAATTCAACTAAATTAAATATTAGTAAATCGTTTTGAAGATGACAAACCACAGACGAATAAGACTAACAATGAAAAATACCACAATAAAAAAAAGTTTGAACGTGATAAAAGCTAAAAACTTGACATGCAAATTAAAGTAGTAAAATCATAACAAATTAATGTATGATTACAGGACTTGTATTCGAGTTGAAATGGTGCACTTATAACAATTATTGTTTGTATTTGACAGATCTATCTAAGTGACAAATTGAACCATTTCATTTTTCTAAATCTAAGTGACAAATTGAACCATTTCATTTTTCTAAATCTTGCCAACGACTTTATTGCCACTAGTTTTAAACCTCGAAATAGTATTACTTATAATAAATTGATTAAAATCTTCTTTAATTATAAATTTAATTATATCTCATAATTAAAACCAAAATATATTGTGCGTAACAGTGAGTTGAGACCCAGATGCATACGTTCTACCTTAAAAGTTAGTGTTAGACCCCTTATCTCAAAATTCCCCGTAACCATTACGGTGATTTGTATGGAGTTTTAAAATATACCGCTAGGTTGAGCCAGTTATATCACAGAATACATTCATTAGTCTATACACAACTAGATGGCGCCACAAATAAATTAAATCTTTAGGGCAAGACGGCGAAGATCTATACCCGTCTTACAAGTTAAATTAGGCCCCTTTATTAGAATACAAATTCAAATTTCCCGTCATAAGCAAGCAGAATGCAGAGACTACAAATTCAGATTTTCAGCCAAGAAGGCGAAGACCCGAGAGCAAGTTGCAACGCCCTATATCTATCTTAAATGTTAGCATTAGGGCCCCACTTATTAGAATACATATTCAAATTTTCCGCCATAAACTGTAGAAACTTAAATACAAATTCAGATTTCACACCTACAATTTCAAATTTCCCTCCGAGGGGTTCACGACAATGGGCGAAGACCCCGAACAAGTTAAGATCACGACAAGGGGATAAGACCCCAAAGCAAGCTCTGAAAGCTTATAAGTAACGTATAAGGTAGAATTAGGGCCCCTTAGAATAAAAATTCAAATTTCCTGCCATAATCAAGCAGAAATGTAGAGATTTAAATACAAATTCAAATTTTCCGCCAATGGGACATCGACAAGGGGGGGCGAAGCCCCGAGAGCAAGTTATAAAGACTGTTGGCATTAGGGCCCAGTTATTACAATACATACTCAAATTTATCACCATAACCTGTAGAGACAAATACAAATTCAGAGACAAGGGAAGAAACCCCGAGAGCAAGTTGTGTCCTCCTATACTTGTCTTACAAGTTAGCATCAGGCTTATTAGAATACAAATTAAAATTTCCCACCAATGGGCTCACGGCAATGCACGAAGTTCTCGGAACAAGTTCCGATCAGGGAAGCCCCATGAACAAGTTGCGAAGCCCTACACCTGTCTTTTAAGTTAGCATTAGGCCCCCTTATTAGAACACAAATTCAAATTTCCAGCCAAGGGGATCACGACAATGGACAAAGACTCACGAGCAAGTTCCGATGACCTACGTCAAAAGGGCCTTAATCGACCTGGTCGAGAAGCCCACCCCATAACCAATCAGAAACTAGGGGGGCGAAGTACATACACCAATCAGAAAATAGGGGGTGTGACCATTCCCTAGGCCCACCAATCAGAACACTGTTTGCTCGCATTTTTGCCTAACCTCCAAGGGGCGTAGGCCATAATTAGGAGTTAAAATGTCACCTGACCATCCCCACATCCCCAATTACTGAAGGTAGACTGGCAAAAAGGCTCTTAATACAGCCAAAAAGGCCTTAATTAGGGTTGAAAATAGCGTCAAGGGCTGAAAATTCAATCAAGGAATTGAAAACCGCCCCCGAAAAGAAGCCGATCCCAAGTCAAAAGGGCAAAAATATGAATCACGGGTTGAAAATACCATCAAGTGGTTGAAATTTCCGACTGGGGGTTCAAAAACGCCACCGAAAAGAAGCCATAGGGATGGGAAATGGGTACCGCCACGTGGGCGTGCCGACGCCCTTCGGTGATTGCAAGAATCTCGGGCGTCGCGACGGCAGACGTCGTTGGCCCTCAGCGGGGCCCATTCTACTGCTATACCTATCTCTTTTCGTTTTTGTAATATTTAAAGAACTCTTAATTTGCAAGCGTGAACAAGAAAATCAACTATGTTGTGGTTATGTACAATACATCAACATACACCTGCGACATACGTGGTAATAATATTAGGCTATCGGCAAAAAAGCAAATTTTTTCATACAGGGTACTCAACTAATCTAGCTGAATTTAACTTAGATGTGCAGCTGCATAATTTTATTAATTTCTATAGGACACCATGTATTTAACAACTTTAACCGATAATCATTCAATGTATGATCATACATCATTCGATGTAGGAGTTCCCTATACCTAAAACCAACGGATCTTTAGTAAATAGTTCTTTTTATTTTTAATATACGTATTTTGTAATAATCTTGTCTAGTCATAGTAACCATAGAATTGAACGGAATAAGTCATTCCAATATAAGCAAAAGTTTTGATGCAAGGGAAAATTACGTATTATAATTTAAAAAACATTTATTTACGAAAAAGTTAAAATTTTAAAATTAAACACATATGAAAAAGAGTTAACACTAAATTTAAGAACTAACATTAAAATAAATTACTTAAAGAATTTGTTCACAGAGACGTCCATCTTGTTCTAAGAATAACTGCATTCCTTTTTCAAAAAATCGTTTCACTTTAAGAAGCATTTCTGGAGTTATTGTCTGAAAAGCAGCTCTTATTCTCGCTTTCATGTCTTTGTATGTAGCCCCACAAAAAGAAATCCAACAACCTCAAATCCGGTGATCTTGTACGCCATTTATGTGGACCACCTCTTCCGATCCACTTATTTGGAAAACGCCGCTTTAAGTATTGCCGTACTCGACATTCAAAATGTGCGGGAGCTCCATCCAACTGCATCCACATTTTCCGCCTAATATTCAATGGTACATCATCAAGGAGTCACAAAAATGTACGAAATTTTCTACCATTAAAAAAATAAAGATCAATAACACGGGACGCTATTATTCCTCCCCAAACATTCTCAGACCACTTATGTTGATGATCGAGAGTGCGAAATACGTGAGGATTTTCATCACTATAATAGTGAAAGTTGTGACGATAGAAGTGTCCGTTCTTATGAAAAGCATATTCATCCGAAAATAGGACATTATCAACAAAATTTTGGTCTGATGCTACTCCATCCATAATCCATAAATAAAAATCTAATCTATGTTGAAAGTCCGTTTGATGCAGCCCTTGGTGCAACTGTATCTTATAAGGATGAAATTTGTGTTTTTCGTTCACTGCCTCGCCTACCTATTCCAGTTTCTGTACTAATAGCTCGATGACTTCTTGCGGGTTTTATTTGAGTGAGGCAATAACAGAAAATTCATTATTTTCATCTCCTACAACAGGTTGAATAACGTTTTTATATTCTACGTTTCCATTAGCCCTAAGCTGTTCTAACAATCTTTCAAAAGCCCGTCTGTCAGGTTTCTCTCGATTCGGGTATTTTTGACCGTAAAATTTAGATGCTAACAAACAATTTTCATAACACTCACCAAGAACAAATCCTCTCTTCTTTAGAATAGGTTTTCATGCTTAAAATTTGATTTTTTACGTTGAGTTCAATCTTACTTAGTAAATACTCAAATGCTAGCCTCACATTTGACATTTAAATTCAATGGTCACTTTGGTAGTAAGAATTACAAAAATGTGTATGTTACAAATAAAGAGCTGCTATTTACTAAACAACCAGTGATTTTGGGTATAGGAAACTCTTATATGAAATGAAAGAAAATTTAAATTGCTATCAGTTAAAATTGTTAAAAAATACAGGTTGTCTCATTTTACATAAAACCATTATGCAACTCCATATGTGTGTTAAATTCAGTGAAACTGAAATTAAATTAAAATGTATAGTTTTACTTTACATCAAAACTTTTGCTTACAATGGAAAGTGGCAGACATGAAAGGCTTATTTCGTTCAATTCTATTTTGGGTGATTTTAGCTCTATGGTTACTATGATTAGACAAGATTATTACAAAATACGTGTATTACAAATAAAAAAGAACTATTTACTAAAGAACCGTTGGTTTTAGGTATAGGGAACTCTTACATCGAATGAAAGGCAAGTTGAATTTGTTAAATACTGTACATCTAAGTTAAATTCAGCTAGATTGGTTGAGTACCCTGTATGTTGTAATAGAAAAATTTGTATTTTAGCCGATAGCCTAATACTATTACCATGTATGCCGCAGGTGTATGTTGATGTGTTGTACATAACCACAACATAGTTGATTTTCTTGTTCACGCTTGCAAATTAGGAGTTCTTTAAATATTTCAAAAACGAAAAGAGATAAATACAGGAAACATTACAGAAAATTTGCTTTATTTTATCCGTAGAACCAAAAAACACTGTCAAATATAGTGTTCCGTTTAAAAAAAACATAACTTTGATATAAATTCTTATTTTTGGATCACTCTGTATATCCACAATTATTTTTAATTTGTAGTGTTATACACCCTATACCGGGTGTCCAAAGTGTCACGCAACGGAAGATTGTGGCTTCGCTGTTGATTTTCCATTAAAACCATTCCAACAAAAGTTATGTGGTTCCAATACGTGCACAACTTAAAAATATTTTAGCACCTAGAGCGTGATTTGTAAATGTAAGGGGGTATCAACTTTTTTATTTTTGAATGGAACACCCTGTATATCATTACATTTTTGGATAATCTAATGAATAAGCTTTTCAACGATGTATATGTTTGTACATAAAAAATGTAACGTTGCTAAGTTATTTAACAAAAATGTATTTTTTCCTGAATGTAAGGTTAGCAATAAAAATTAATTCTTGATTTATTATCTAAGTTGAGACAAATGAGTTCAGGGATATAATTAAGCTAGGTCTAGGCTTTGAAAAGATGTAAACGTTTTATTGATATATTGAATAGGGGAGAGAAGGCTCCGTGTGAAATCAATTCTCTTATTTCAAATGAAACACCCGGTATATTTTGATATGAACGAATAGTACTCTTAAAGACCTAACTTTTATCTAAATACATTGATACCGCTAAAATTTATAGTTTTTAAAATATTTTCATTTTTTTTATTTTTCTATAATTATTTTATAACGTAACGATTTAATAGAGCGCAATGCCTTAAAAACAATAAAACAAAATTTTAATATGTCAATTAGGTGTATTTTAACTTGATTTCTTTCAAAACTACTTTTTCACTACATTTGTATTTAGAAGAAAACTTGAATTAAGAGAAGTTAACTCTAAATTTTAAAATGAAATATACGAAGAACGAATTAATTCAAATGATTTACATAATCGGAGAAGACCAAAGTAATTGTTTACTTGCTTCGAGAATTTATAAACAAAAATCTCTCGATGCCCGTTGTCCAGTTGAACGAGTTCTTGAAAATTTAAAAGTAGATTTGAGGAAACAGGATCGATTGCACATAAAAAGAACAATTGTCCAAAACCTGTAAACAACGAGGAAACTCAACTAGCGGTGCTTCAAGCTTTACAAGAAAACTCTCAAATAAGTATTAGAAAAATTGCAGTGGAACATGATTTACAGAAATTAACAATACACAATATAAATTCCATTGATACAAGATCCAACTCCACCAGGCATTGGATGGACATGATTTTGAAAAATGATTAAATTAGTGTCGTTGTGGATTGCAACAACTACATAATTTTTTTAATACAGTTATGATGACAAACGAATCTACTTTTCATAACAATCATTGTCATTATTACGCCATGGAAAATCCATACATAATAAGATACAGAAACAATCAGCATCGATGGAGTCTCAATGTTTGGACTGGTCTTATTAGCAACAGATTATTAGGACCTTATTTTTTGGAAAACAATTTAAATGCAGTAAATTGGTTAAATTTATTGCGAACCAACGGGCTACCTTGGATTGAAGAGAATATCCCATTCACTAATGAGGAAACATGGTTCCAACAAGATGGCGCTCCTGCACATTCGGCTCGTGATGTGACGGAATCTTTAAATCAGCAATTTCCTGATCATTAGATAGGTCGCTATCGGCCTATCAGGTGACCAGCTAGATCACCCAATCTGACTTTCATGGACTATTCTTTATGGGGCTACATTAAAAATGAAGTTTATAGAACATCGCCGACTACTGCAGAAAATATGAGGGAAAGAATTCAACAAGCATTTCGTAATGTGACCCAACAAATGTTGCATAATTTATCACGTTCCTACAGATGATTGAATGAGTACCTGGAGAAAAGAGGAGGCTTGTTCGAATCTTATTTATAATTTTTTTTAAGTGCACATTAGCATATGTTTGACTAACCTACTTCTTGTTCTTGTTAATTGTTTGTTTATTATTTCAATATTACATTGTTTAGTTTATTGTTAAAAATATTTAATAAAATTAATTATTACTATTACTAATCTGGTATTGTGACTTGAAATCTTGACACTCTAGTAAATCGTTACGTTATAAAATAATTAAAGAAATGGAAATATTTTAAAAACTATAAATTTTAGCGGTCTCAATGTATTTAGATAAAAGTTAGGTGTTTAAGAGTACTATTCACTTATATCAAAATATACAGGGTGTTCCATTTGTAATAAGGGAATTAATGTACGTTGAACATGCTAAAGTTTCACACGTAGCCTTCTCCCCCTATTCTATATGTCACTAAAACGTTAGTAGTAGTCGGGCACCTTGGCCGCCATCTTGGATTTTGACCGCCCACGTGGGAGACCGTATTTTCAACCCTTATTTTATGGTTTCTTTTCGGAGGCCTTTTTCAACCCATATTTTATAACCGCCCATGAGGGGGACGCGTTTTTTCACCCCTATGGTTTCTTTTCGGAGGCCTTTTTCAACCCCTTTTCATCCCCAATTATTTTTTGTTTTTTACTCGCCCTCGTGTAGGACGTGTTTTTTCACCCCTATTTTATGGCCGCCCACGTGTGAGCTGGTATTTTCACCCCTATGGTTTTTTTCGATGGTCAGCCCTTGATGGAATTTTTAACCCTAATCAGAGTCTTTTTGACAGCAATTTTTGTACTTGCTCACGTGAGGGGCATATGCAGGTCTTGGGTTTTGGTCTTGAACTTGTGGGTTGGTCTTGGACCTGGAGTCGGTCTTAGGGTTATTTTTGATGGACAGCTTTAACCCTAATTAAGGTTCTTCTGGTTGTATTAAGAGCAGTACCCTGGATGTTAGGCAAACGCACACGCATACAATGTTGGAAATTGCATAATTACCCTAATAAGATATTATTATTAAAATTATCGATACGTTGTATTTCTAATAAGGAGGTTTTTAAGACATGTGTAGGGCTTCGCAACTTGTTCTCGGGCCTTCGCCCCTGGCAGCTTATATATATATATATATATATATATATATATATATATATATATATATATCGTGACCCCCTTGGTGCAATTGGATGTAGGTTCTAACTTAATCTTACAGCTGTAGGCGTTCGCCCCGTCATACAAAATTGCATTCTAATAAGGAGGCCCTAGCCTTGTAAGACAGGATTTGTATAAGGGTTTGAGCCCTGGCCCCTTTGAGTTAAAATTGGTTTTAGTGCCAACTAGTGGCGTACAGACTAATGAACATTTTCTATAATAAAAGTTGATAATGCACACCTCTCCCTTGCTCTATCTTGTTTCTCTCTCTCCGTGTCTCTCTTTAGGCTCTTTCTCACTCACACACACACACAAACAAATCAATTAATTAATTAATCAATCAATCTCAAACAAATCATGCTCGATTAAATAAACCAGATCAATCTCAATCAATCAACCGAAATTATGTCTTACAGTTTGCGGAAATCAGATTACAGTTCAAAACTGAATACATTAAAGTCTAAATTAAATATGACGTGAAATAATAAATAATTTCTACCCTAATGAAATGCTACTTTTATATAGGCAGATTCTCTCTTTTAAACAGGCGCCACCTATACATTCGTAAAATTATGTCTGATTTATTTGCATGTTCAATTACATACACACAAAATTGTTTCATAGTAACGTGTTCATTAACAGTTATAAAACCCCATTAGAAAGACTGAAAAGTAATAATTACTTTTATATAACATAGAGTTAAATTAAATTAACATGTTTTAAGAATATCAAACTGATATAATGGAAATAAAAGGTAAAAGGTTTTAATGGTTTTATTATTATACGCGAATTAACAATAACTGCAAGTTTAAAATCCACAAATACGTATCAAATATTTGTAGAGCTGATCTTATGACGTCATCCTATAAGAGTAATAATACATTTTAAAAATCTTTATCGACATTTTTGTTAGCAATATCAGGTAAAAACTATATATATATATATATATATATATATATATATATATATATATATATATATATATATACGTGCGTGCGTGCGTGCGTGTTTTCGTTTGCTCCTCGTGCAATGATAGTCGATTTTATGTAGTTGTAGGCAATATTGTGTTGACTAAAAGCCATAATTGGAAACGCTGCTTGCTATGCCCAGTCCTTGGAGTTATGTTTAATTAGCTTTTTGACAGATGCATTTATGATAACGTCAGGCTTGCATATAAAATAATATAGAGGTGAAACTAGCTAGCTAACGTGTTTTGCTGCTACACGCATCACAGTATTGAAGATTCTGTTTATGTATTAGAAAACGCACTACAGTCTCGAAACAGAATGCAGATAAAATTGAAAGAAATGAATACGGTACAACTTTTGCGAACGAACTGAAGGATTTGAAGTGTGCAGCATTTCCAGAGCCGTGCTGAAACTAGTTAATTTAGGGATAACCTCATGTCCATGTAATAATAGTGTCTGATAAAAAACTGTCAGGGGTTATTAGCTGCTTTATAGGTTGTTATAATATAATCGTTCAAGGCGAAGACGATGAGGTGATTGTATCTCAAAATCTCGATGATGGTGATGCTCTCTATGAAATTTCAAACAAATTAGACTACGTCACTTTTATTTCAGATTAGAAATTTTAAAGCGTTTAGTTAACATTGCTATTAATCTCAACAGATAAAAATCCATATAACGTGAAGTACATGTGTGTGTGTGTGTGTGCGTGCGTGTGTGTGTGTGTGTGTGTGTGTGTGTGTGTGTCTGTGTGTGTTAGCAAAATTTTTAAAATATTTGTAAGTGTTTTGAATGTAAATTTTATAAGTACAACATAATTGCTAAATACGAGTAGCAGTAATCAGGTTTTGTATATTACTTTCTAAATTAGTTAATGATCGGAATGTAATAGCCAGTTTATATCCATGAGACTACATGTGGACACGTTGCATAAAAATATTTCAGTTCAATATATGGTTATTATTAGAATAACTGAAGGAAAAACACTTCTAAAGGTAAGCGTATTATTCTTAATATATATATATATATATATATATATATATATATATGTTTTTACCTGATATTGCTAACAAAAATATCGATAAAGATTTTTATAATGTATTATTACTCTTATAGGATGACGTCATAAGATCAGCTCTACAAATAGTTGGTACGTATTTGTATTTAAACTTGTAGTTATTGTTAATTCGCGTATAATAATAAAACCATTAAAACCTTTTGCCTTTTAATTCCATTATATCAGTTTGATATTCTTAAAAACATGTTAATTTAATTTAACTCTATGTTATATATATATATATATATATATATATATATATATATAAGTAATTATTACTTTCCAGTTTTTTAATGGGGTTTTATAACTGTTAATGAACACGTTACTGTGAAACAATTTTGTGTGTATATAATTGAACATGCAAATAAATCAGACTTAATTTTCCGAATGTATAGATGGTGCCTGTTTAGAAAGAGAGAATATGCCTATATAAAAAGTAGCATTGCATTAGGGTAGGAATTATTTATTATTTCACGTCATGTTTAATTTAGACACTTTAATGTATTAAGTTTTGAACTGTAATCTGATTTCCGCAAACTGTAAGACATAATTTCGGTTGATTGATTGAGATTGATCTGGTTGATTTGATCGAGCATGGTTTGTTTGAGATTGATTGATTAATTAATTAATTGATTTGTTTGTGTGTGTGTGAGTGAGAAAGAGCCTAAAGAGAGAGAGAGAGTGAGAGAGAGAAACAAGATAGAGCAAGAGAGAGGTGTACATTATCAACTTCCATTATAAAATTTTAACTCAAAGGGCCAGGGCTCAGACCCTGATACAAGTCCTGTCTTACAAGCTTAGGGCCTCCTTATTAGAATACAATTTTGTATGACGGGCGAAGGCCTACAGCTGTAAGATTACGTTAGAACCTACATACGATTGCACCAAGGGGGCCACGATATGGGCTAAGCTCTACACTTGTCTTATAAGGTTAGGGTTCCCATATCATCTCCAGCCAGGAGCGAAGGCCGAGAACAAGTTGCAAAGCCCTACACGTGTCTTACAAGAATTTCCTTATTAGAAATACAACGTATAAATAAATTTCTCGTATAGGTAAAAGATCATCCGAACGTACCCAATAGCATATGACTATTTTAAAACAATACGATCGATAATTTTAATAATAATATCTTATTAGGGTAATGATGCAATTTCCAACATTTTATGCGTGTGCGTTTGCCTAACCTCGAGGGGTACTGCTCTTAATACAACCAAAAGGACCTTAATTAGGGTTAAAGCTGTCCATCAAAAATAACCCTAAGACCAACTCCAGGTCCAAGACCAACCCCCAAGTCCAAGACCAAAACCCAAGACCTGCATATGCCCCTCACGTGAGCAAGTACAAAAATTGCTGTCAAAAAGACTGATTAGGGTTGAAAATTCCATCAAGGGCTGACCCTCGAAAAGAAACCATAGGGGTGAAAATACCAGCTCACACGTGGGCGGCCATAAAATAGGGGTGAAAAACACGTCCTACACGAGGGCGAGTAAAAAACAAAAAATAATTGCGGATGAAAAGGGGTTGAAAAAGGCCTCCGAAAAGAAACCATAGGGGTGAAAAAACGCGTCCCCCTCATGGGCGGTTATAAAATAGGGGTTGAAAAAGGCCTCCGAAAAGAAACCATAAAATAAGGGTTGAAAATACGGTCTCCACGTGGGCGGTCTTGTGACGTCAAAATCCAAGATGGCAGCCAAGGTGCCCGACAACTACTAACGTTTACGTCTTTTCAAAGCCTATACCTAGCTTAATTATATACCTGAACTAATTTGTTTCAACTTAGATAATAAACCAAGAATTAATTTTTATTGCTAACCTTACATTCAGGAAAAAAATGTATTTTTGTTAAATAACTTGGCAACGTTGCATTTTATATGTACAAATGTATACATCGTTGAAAATCTTATTCATTAGTTGATTCCCCCTTACTTTTACGAATCACCTTGTAGGTGCTAAAATATTTTTAAGTTGTGCACGTATTGGAACTATATAACTTTCGTATAACTGATTTTAATGAAAAATCAGCAGCGAAGCCATAATCTTCCGTCGCGTGACGCTTTGGACACTCAGTATATCCTAATTAAGAAAAAAACTTCAGATCTTAAGCTATTTGCATTACAGAGACCGACGCGTATAGTATGCACCACCCTGTATATGAGCAAAATGATTGAACTACTAGGGCTGGAGTAAATATTAAGTCTGGTGGTTAAAAAAGCAAGTAATAGGTTAATAACTTGCTTACATACTCATTTAGATCATATTTCGTTTAAATTGTGACATGCGTATAATAATATTTATATCTCTGCTTGAAGTCGTTTTAAGATTAATAACAAATTTGATCTCAGGTACGTTAATTTGAAGATTGGTCGGCTTGCACTGTTGTCTGTTACCATCTATCAGTGCGGGAGCAATAATGCCCATCATAGAGTTTTTAATCTATAAATGAACAAATACAGGCTAATGTTCCTTTAATAGCATTAATGTTTTAAATACAAATAATTTCACAATTTCGTTTATATAATTATTTATTTCTCTACCCGTTTCAATATTCATTATGAAGAAAAAATATATAAGTAAAATAAGAAAAAAGTAGTTATGTTGATAAATCATTAAGCTATAACAGCAAACTGTATTTAAAATATCTGTTAAAGGCGAGTCTATAAGATCAACCTGTTCGTTCATTAAAGGTTAGTTTCTGTTTATGTTTCCAAAACATCTAAATTGTCTTTTTATTACAAAAATGTAAAAATTTAATGTTGTTTTGTGGTCATAAGGTGACTGTAAAAAGACAAATTAGATGTTTTGGAAGCATTCGAAATTTATAAACATAAACAGAAAGCAACTGTAATGAAAAAACAGGTTGATCTTATAAACTCACCTTTAACAAATATTTTAAATATAGAATTACAATATACATCGAATTTGCTGTTTTACCTAAATGATTTGTTAACATAATTATTTGTTTGTAATTTTATTTATATGTATTCTCTTGATAATGATACATGTATTAAAACGCGTAGAGAAATAAATAGTTATATAAACAAATTGTGAAATTATATTGAATTTGAAACATTACTGCTATTAAATATAGAATTCCTGAAGTAAGGTTTATAACAAATAAAAAAAATAATGTGGTTGTTATATTACAAAGGTAAATTGCACCACGGTCTAGCTCAGTGAGGTACAAACTTATAAAACTTACTGAAATTGAGAACTCGTTCATCAGATGTGAGGAAAGCAGAGATTTTTTCATAGATGTAATCAGTATTAGCATTTGTTTTATTGGGCACCACTCAATTTCTAGGTTTAATAATTAAGATACAACAAAAATTGAGAAAGGTTGTATCTGAAAACATAATAGGTAATCTGAATAAGCACTAAAAAACTGTATTTATATGTATATTTAATAAAGCAAAATGTCTGATTAATATCAGAATAAAATAACTATAACAGCATGTGATTTATGCAAAACAAAGGTATCTCCATTTATGTTCATAAAGATGACATTGCATTATCTCGCCATTTTAACAAAGTACTGTTCGTGACGTCATACAAAGGTCCTCAACGATACGTAACATTACTAAAATAAAAGCTGTTTCTTAAGATAAGAGGTTTTCTTATTCCCTATTCTGATTCCCTATTAAATATAATATATAGAAAATGTGATTAGACGCCTTTACATACCTTATACAGGGGAAGCAAAACTTAAAAAAGATAACGTCTAAACTGTACGGCATAATAAACGGAAATGCATAACAGTGTTCAATTCACGTTGCGCATAGAACTAACATTGAATGTCTAAAATATACACAGGGACGCTCGTAATTATGTAGACTGAAGAGAAAATATTGAGATATAAAAATTATTAAAAAATTATTGAACGAAAAAAGAAATGCTGAAAAATACTAATGTAATGTAAATATACTTATCAATAATAATGCAAATTTCGAAATTTAAATTAAGGTAACGACAGACGAGAATTGGCACGTTACAGGTTAAAGAATATAAGTGTAATATTCCTTTACCTATAAAAACAAGTTGTTTCCCAATAAGTTAAGTAATAATACAAGCAAGTTGTAACATCAGAAACAAAAACAAGCGGTTTAAATCCATAATTTAAAGAAAAGTAAGGCAGAGTAACAATTGTAGTGAGCAGTTAATCACATACCTAACATAGGTATAGTGTAGTATGTTAATGCATGCTTTATTTTGAGTCATAGAATAGTTGTATTTCTAAAGTATATCAGTGTTTCATAAATAATACACATACAGCGAATTGTAATAGTTATACAACTGAATAAATTTGGTACGTCTGTATTATAACGCAATAATAAAATAATTTTGACAAATTCTCTCCTATATGGTTCGTTTACTAAACATAATAATGCGTTTATTGTGTGTTACTTTTTTGAATATCCGGTAACCTTATGGATGATAGACCTTAAAATTTATGAAGAAAATCAAACGCACGAATACAAGGAATTATATATTACCATTTACTTAAACAAATAGACGGTAATGTGGATTAGCATTATTAGTTTTAGTTAACAGCACACTGATAAAAAAATATTCAACCTGACTAGTTGACTGTACTCCTAATATTGATCACTTTAGATAAGGAATAATTTATAACCAGTTAGGTATCGCAACCTGTCAAAGAAAAAATACCTGAAAAAGTCCTCGGAATGAGTGATTATTTGTAACATTGACAGTGACTTTAACCTTAAGTAAGTTAAGAAATATATAGTATAAATTTAATATAAAGTAGAAGTTCCAATTATATACTTTTTAACAATATCACTCCGTATACATTGTGTTCATTTCATAATAATAAAACCTTGAACTTTTTTTATTATATACCTCTTCAAGTGTCAACAACCCACTTTCATTAAAATGAAATTGAATTCGTATTTTAATCCTTCTGAAAAGTATTGATCCGAAAAAAAACTGAAGTGAATCCTTGATCCCGATGGTTATTGCATTTAAGCGAATTTTCATTTTGCTAAGGTATATGCACGATAGAGTATAATTTATATTTGCAATGATGCGACAACGGTATTCCAAAATTAGACCAAATGAGTGATTATTTAACAGAAGAACAAATCCTAGTCATATAGATCAATGCATGAAAAGCAGTTGTTCTAAAAAATAAAACTCAAAAATAAAAATACCTGTCGCATGAAAACTAATATCAAAACGTACTAGGGAAATGGATTCAATCTTTACGACCTCATGTAACTTCATTATTCGTCTAATGGCTATATGTATTAAACATATTTGAAATTCTTAAGTTGTCGGGCCATTTGTCTTAGTCACGATTTTATACTCATCTTTAAAGAATACTAAAGCGAACAAGTAAAATATATTTTATAGTTTCCTTGAAAATAACTTCCACGAGTCAATTTCCTCTTTGGTACATTACTTCTTTTTAATTTCCGTTATATTGCCATCAAATACAGTTGTCGATACAAAACTGTAGAAAGAAAATTAAAAAAGAAACAACAAATGTATTTTATTAGATCTACTAAAGTAAAACTTTCAAAATTTCCACTAAACCTAGATATTATACTGGCTAACGAAATTAATGGAATGCTTACATCAGAATTCATAAATGAAGGCGTAATTGTAATCACCTAGTTATGGTAATTACATAATTAATAAAAATAAAACAATTGTTAGGATTATTATTTTTCTTAAAAAATACCAAATGAGGATGCTCTGATTTCTATTTACGCAATATACAAATATGGAAGATAAATCCAGCTTTATCTGGTTCAAAAGCAAAAATGAGTCAATACTATTTACCTACTGAGTATACAAAAGATATCAATTTAGTAAATTAAAAGTTATCTAAAAGGTAAACGATCTTAATTTACAAAACGCATAACATACAATTAGCTAAAATTTTATTCGAATTAAAATCATTTGTAAACAAAGTCAATATGAGGAAATAGTACACAAATGCACGTGCACATAAATTACAATACATATGATTAAGATTATTATGCGTCTCAGGTTTTTTCATAAATTCATTAAAATACATTAAAGAGGAAATAAATATAAAAGGTAAAAATATGTAAATGTTTGATAAGCGGAAAGATTACTGTTTACCTTGAACAAAAAATATACTAATTCGTACTTGTGATGCTAGAACTTACAATATAGAATTATGTATATTTTAAAATCACTTGTCTTATGAAACATATAAAAATGTATGGTGTGATCACCAATCAACCTTCTTCAAGTTATCAATTAACCTTCCAAAAATTAAATGTTATTGTCACTGAGTACCCATCTAATGCACACACTGACATGTTTCTAGCACAAGTATTCATGTCAGAGAAAAACCGTGATTTGTTCACTTACTCGTATTATCAATTTTATAGAAAAAAGTATAACTACAGATTTTTAAAGCTTATGTAACCTTAAAAATGAATTTTTTATATATAACCCTAGGATACATAACGAATCAAATATCGGCATTTACATAATCCGGGCTTTTGAAACCCGTTATACAGGGTGTCTCAGAAATGGTGGGAAATCTCCCGGATCTAGGTAGACCTACTAAAGATAAGTTTATATAAAAAAATTTCCTCCGATGCCTCCCTACGAAGATGTGCGCTCATGAAGTTGAGTGCTAAAAATGGAATTTTCGCTAAAGTTTTTTACTGTTCAATAAATTTGAGTAATTTTCAGGGAAAACCACGCCACTTGAAGCTCTTTGGAGCTTCAGTGATGCTTTAGTAGGCAGGGGACATCACCCACCAGCTTTCTAACCTCAAAAAAATTTTTTGAGCAGCTTTCTCACTTCCTCCAAGTGAACTTCTTAATATTTGGCCTTTTTTACGCCAAAAACGTACACTACTTTAATTAAAATAGTTTCGAGAATAATCGCAATTAATGATGACGATGGTGATTTTAATTCGCTCTATTAACAACAGTAATACACAAATCTAGTTGGCTGTTTAATACAAAACATTTATTATAGGAGCAATGATTTGGAATGAATCTAAACCTAAAACTAGATAAAACCAAGAAAAGAAGAATATTTGTTCAAAGAATGTATATTAAATCTGGCTAAATATCGTTACTTACAAAAACAAATATCTGGAACACATCGATACCTAAAAGTAAAGAAAACTAACAATAAATAGGAGAAATTGATTCTAAAATTTTAGAACATAAAATGCTCAACATGAGCACTTCCTTTTCTAATGCACATTCGTGCACGACAAACTGAAGATTGTTGGACTCTCCAAAGCATTTGTTGGTCTTCTCTGATTTGACCGAAATCAAACATTATTCGGTCAAGGAGCTGTTCTTGTGTGTCTATCGGTATTGCATATACCAAACTTTTTAAATGACCCCATAGAAAAAAATCTACAAGAGTCAGGTCAGGTGACCTAGGGGGCAAGCAACAGGTCCACCACGACCTATCAACCAGTTTTGGGTAGACATCATTTAAATGCTCGCTTACCAACAAAATAAAATGTGGGGGCGCTCCGTCGTACACGAACCACATATTTTGCCTAGTTCCGATATCCATATCTTCTAGCAGCTCGGGCAACTGATTTTAAAGAAACTCGCAGTAATATTGTCCATTTAGTCGAGATGGCTAAACGAATGGAGCTACCAAACGCGGGCCAATAATTCCAGATCATACATTAATTTGGAATTTTCTTCGATGACACATTTGAATCGTTGCATGTGGATTCTCTTCATCCCAAACGTGTAAATTATGTAAATTTAGTACTCCGTTTTTTCCAAAACCTGCTTCATCTGTGTACAATATTAAACGAGTAAACACCGGATTTCGTTCAAGTTGTTCTAAAAACCAGCGCGAAAATCGCAACAGGCGGGCAAATCGGCTGGACTAAGGGCATGTTCATTTTGAATATGGTACGGATGAAGCAGTTGTTCCCTAAAAATCCTTCCAATGGTTGATTTTGAAACGTTCATTCCTAAAGATAGTGGTCTGATGGTGATTGTTTGATCATCAGCGACTGCATTCTGGGAAACGTGTTGTCCATGGAGCGCCCCTATTTGCATTATTTGGTGCAAACTGTCTTAAAATAGCGCACAAATTTTCTGTAGTTCAAAATTCTTAATCAAGCTGATTTTACCAGTTTCCCTTAATTGTCGATCTAGACGCTCAAAAATTTTGCTAGTAGGAACCCTTTGATTAGGGAACCTCTGCTGGTACAGTCTTCTTGCTCTTAATGTATTACAACAAACCATTCCATACATCACGATTTGACAGATAATGCATCTGTTTCTACATGAACAGCCAACTTGTGTTTATGTATCTATTACATACTATTAATTAATTACTATTAACTTGCAAATAAAAATTGTAACTACTATTCGTTACCTGAAATCAAATGAGTAGATCTATTTTACGTGTAAAAGACTGAGGAATGAGACATTAACTTTAAAAATGTAAAAAATAGCTTACGATTCCCTTTCAGATTCACGAACTTGACAGAAATAGTTCAGGATTTGAATCTTAAAGTTTTTAAACAATGTGACTTTCTGAGTCATATTTTGATACTTAACCATATTTCTTATAAAAAGTTCTTCTTTTATGTCAGCTTTTCCATTTTTGGGTTTAGATACATTCCAGATTATTGTGCTTGTAAATAACGTTTTCTTTAACACAGCCAAACTAAAATCATCGTCGTCATAATTAGATGCGTTTATCTCCAAAACAGTTAATTTTAGTGAAATTAAAGTAGTATACCTTTTCGACGTAAAAAAGGTCAAAGATTAAAAAGTTTACTTAGAAAAGGTAAAAAAGCTGTTCAAACTTTTTTTGAGGTCAGAAAGCGACAGGGTGGCTGCCCTTCTGCCTCCTACAACGTCAGTGAACATTTAAATAGACGGGCCCAAAGAA
The DNA here is from genome assembly GCA_036346205.1 of Vesta saturnalis. Classification (NCBI taxonomy): domain Eukaryota; kingdom Metazoa; phylum Arthropoda; class Insecta; order Coleoptera; family Lampyridae; genus Vesta; species Vesta saturnalis. The sequence continues at coordinate 466,632 of JARFJB010001973.1, forward strand.
CTTCAAAAAGTATTTAAATTTATTGAACAGTGAAAAAGTAATAGCGAAAATTCACTTTTTAACTCTCAACTTCAAGAGCGAATATCTACGTAGGGAAACGTTGGATGAATTTTTTTTATAAAAACGTGTGACCTTATTTTCACTAAATCTACCTAGATCCGAGAGATTTCCCGCTTTTTCTGGGACACCCTGTATAAATTCACGTATAGTCAGAATAGAAACAAAGTTATTAAAGTAAAACTTCATTTATTTATACATAAATACATTTCAAACGTAAGATTAAATATGAAAAATGTTTAAAATATTTTTAGGGACTGGAGACATATGCAGTGTACACTCTAATACTATGCTCATTACAGATATTATTTTTACAACTAATACATATCATTGTGCTTTTACGATCAATATATACGGTACACTGAGCCTCTCTTTCTCTTAATTGTTGCACTTGTTCGAGCGGCTGGCGATCCAGATATACCAATAAATCTGCTTAGATATTCCCGGACACTACGCCGTAAGTTAGGGTTTGTACATCATCTCTACATATGTTTTATTACTAGTTCCTTCGCTAATTTTTTCAAAAACAATCTGCGTTTAGGAGTTACTCCTTCGTAAAGACTGTACATGCGTTGAATGCTGCAACATCAATGATGTTGAAGAAAAGTGTCATGGGCCATCATTTACTATGCCTCTTACACGTGTATCTCGACACCATTTGATCTATGACGTCAACACCGCCCTTTGCTTTATTATAATTAGTGATGATTTCAGGCGTCCACTTAGCGTCATCATTGATAGATGCGTCGTGGTGAATGGTGCTTAGTAAAACTACGCATTTGTTCTCTTTACGTGCGTAACTTACCATGGATACATTATTTCGAAAGATAAACAATGAAGAGCAGACTACACGATCTTTTGAGGCTTTCATTTTTTTCGGAATATCATGCTCATTCTGACATGGTGCCAGATAAATAGCTAGTGGATCACTAGTAAAGTGAGTTGTTCATCAATAGTTACATTAGTATCGGATATGACGCTGAATGAATAAATCGCAAACGTAGGACACCATTGCTAACTTATCGGTTTCCAAACGCGCACTCCTACTTTCTTGTCGTCAAATCTGACGAATCATCGTATTTCATCAAAGCGAAATATAGGCATTGTGATTCGGTATATAGGATTCGCAAATTCACTACAAAATAGGTCTCTCGCAGGAACATCTCAGCTTCTGTCAACTCCCGCATGAATAAGTAAAACACATAATGCAAGAAATTAATCAAGAGTTACACCTTTCCACGGTTTCCTTTTTGCACCGTTAATACGTCTCCCCTCTAAATAAGTACAGTTCACTCTTGTACAATAACTGGAATTAGAAATAACTGACACAGTTCGTTTCGTGTTGCAGCCATATGTTTTCTTGCTAGTCCTGGCGCACGCCGAATAATGCTGGGCGGTTGAATTTCATTTTTTGTTGGAGGTTCCAAACTCCAATACAGAACACTTGGAGCGATGTAACCACTCGTTGAAGAATTACCAATATCGTCAACATCTTCCTCTGAATTATTGTTAACATCATCAGAACTTTATCCAGAAAACTCGTCAGGAAGCAATTCAAAATTTGTATTTTCTGTGTCATCATTCTCTGCTTCTGATACATCACTTTCTTCAGAAGGCAGATCATCACTTTCAGCTGCCTACTGCGACACCGTTTCTTCATAGACACGGTCACCAAATTTCACATTTTTCACATACTTTTATGACTCCATTATCATATGTGTTTCACAAGTTCACTCAATTCAACTTTTATTACAACTGAATGAAAGTCAGCTGCGCCTACTTTATGCATCCAGCAGTGATGCAGGGTTCAACTTGCACAAACACGTACAATACCGCGCAGAAATGCTTGACAAATTATAATAACTATCAGCATTGAAACTGGTTATATAGCAACTACTTGTACACGGGCTTGGGAGGCCCGGTTTACGTAAGTAAGGGGTACTATGGAAAAGACTTATTTTTCGATTTCTAAATACAATGGTTTTTGAATCAAGTGTGTGTTGAATGAAAACGTGTTTAGAGCATATCTGCAGGCTCAAGTGGATAGAAATTATTTTAAGCGAAGTGTGAATAACTAAAACCTCTTCGTGTCTGAGAGGCCCGGTTTATGCATCCTAGGGTTAAATCAAAATATTATCATAATATTATCTGAGTTCGTATAAAAGTAAAAGAATTAAGATTTATGTAGCTTTATTTGTTCTATAAGCTTTATTTTAAACATTTTCTCGAAAAATGTATGTTAATACACAGTTTTTACTGTAGTAAAATATACGCATGCGTCAGCAGTTTTTACTGTAGTAAAATATACGCATGCGTCAGCCTATATTGTTCAAAAGGTTACCCGACCGCGTCGATACCGTCCATAATATAAAGTTTCATTCTAATCCATACAGCAGTATTGCTAGAATTTTGTTCATAAGGTCCACACACATAAGACACAAGTTGGCCTAAAATGCCTTAAAATGTACCGAAACAAAGAAAGCGAAAAAATCAAGGAGGAATTTTTTTTCAAACCCGATCACAATACCCTCCTTGTATACCGGTCGCATATAAATACGTATATTTCTAGTGGAATGTGCGCAAAGCAAAAAAAACCGTAAACAAAATTTCTATTCAAGTAAAAATAATTTTTCTACACATTATGTTTTATAGTCAAATTAATTAATTGTTTTAATTACATTAAACACAAATTTCAAAATGACGATGGGAACTTTATTTTAAAACTCAAACTCTAACATGACCTACACATTACTTTCCTATGCTGGTGCCTTCTTGCGTTAGCAAAGAGTACCTCTACATACTAAGGCCACTAGAGAAAAAACCTATTTATAACCTACCTGGTGCCGCTGGTCGGTCCGCCAGAGGCTATTACTATACCTTCCTTTAGATGAAAAGTACAAGGTATAGTCTTGATTTCCACCTACATGTGGACATGAAAACCAGAAGTGTGCAAGAGTTTAACTGCAACGTTCTGTTTAAAAGCGCCATCAAGTGTTATAGTGAAACAACACAAACTGAAAATCACTAAGTAGTACTTACATAAATCTTAGCATTGTAAAATGTTAATGCATATATGACATTAATATTCCTATACACACACACACACACACACACACACACACACACACACACACACACACACACACACGTACACGCACACGCACTCGCACACGCACACGTACACGACAGCACAGCACACCACACGGACGCGCACACGCACACGCACACGCACACACACGCACACGCACACGCACACGCACACGCACAGCACACCACGCACACACACACCACACGCACACGCACACGCACACGACACACAGACACCACAACACACGCACACGCACACGCACGCACAGCACACGCACACGCACACGCACGCACAGCACACACGCACACGCACACGACACACGACACGCACAGCACACGCACACGCACACGCACACGCACACGCACACGCACACACACGCACACGCACCACGCACGACCACACGCACACGCACACGACACACGCACACGACACACACCACACGCACACGCACACGCACAGCACACACGCACACGCACGACACACACACGCACACGCACACGCACACCACGCACACGCACACGCACACGCACACGCACACGACACGCACACACACGCACAGACACACGCACACAGCACACGACACACGCACACACACAGCACACGACACACACACGCACACGACACCACACCACAGCACACGCACACCACACCACACACACACACCACACTCACACACTCACCACACGCACACTACACTCACACACCACTACACACATCACACTCACACACTCACACTCACCTACCACTCCACTCCACACTCACACACTCACACACTCACACACTCACACCACTCACACACTCACACACATCACACCACACACTCACACTCACACACTCACACACTCACACACTCACACACTACACTCACACACTCACACACTCACACACTCACACACTCACACACCCACACACTCACACACCCACACACTCACACACTCACACACTCACACACTCACACACTCACACACTCACACACACACACTCACACTCACACACACTCACACACTCACACACTCACACACTCACACACTCACACACTCACACACTCACACACTCACACACTCACACACTCACACACTCACACACTCACACACTACACACCTCACACACTCACACACTCACACACTCACACACACACACACACACAACACACACACACACACACAACAACACACACACACACACACACACACTACAACACACAACACACACACTCAACACACAACACACTACACAAACTCACACTCACACACTCACAAACACTCACACACTCGACACACACACACACACACACACACACACACAACACACACACTACACACACACACACAACCACAAACACAACACACACACACACACACACACACACAACATACACACACAACACATCAAACACAACACACAACACCACACAACACACAACACACAGACACTACAGACACACAACTCACAGACTAAAACACACAGACACACAGACTCACAGAAACAGACACAAAACCACACACACACACACACACAGCAACAGACACACAGACACACACATAAGCACACAGCACACAGACACACAACACACAACACACAGACACACAACACACAGACACACAGACACACAGACACACAACACATCCAATAACAAACACAGACACACAGACAACAGACACACAACACACAGACAACAGACACACAGACACACAGACAATAACACACAACACACAGACACACAGACACACAGACACACAGACACACAGACACTACAGACACACAGACATACAGACACACAGCATACACACATACAGACACACAGACAACAGACACACAGACACACAGACACACAGACACACAGACACACAGACACACAGAACACACAGGCACACAGACACACAGACACACAGGACACAGACATACAGACACACAGACACACAGACACACACACACAGACACACAGACACACAGACACACAGACACACAGACACACAGACACACAGACACACAGACACACAGACACAAAGACACACAGACACACAGACACACAGACACACAGACACACAGACACACAGAAACACAGACACACAGACACACAAGCACACGGACACACAGACACACAGAAACACAGACACACAGACACAAGACACACAGTCACACAGACACACAGGCACACAGGCACACAGACACACAGACACGCAGACACGCAGACACGCAGACACGCAGACACGCAGACACGCAGACACGCAGACACTCAAACACGCAGACACGCAGACACACAGACACAGACGCAGAGATGCACAGGGCACAGACGCTCACACATCGCTACCTCGTGATCATCGCCATACGATGAAATCCACCTTAACAGCTATTTGAAATTGTATGCATTGAACGTATACGTCATAATTTGTCAACCTCTCTACAAAGTGTAAGATTTACAGCACTTGGTGCATTCCTTATAATTTGTTATTAATATGCTGCTTAGTTAGCGCATATTTCCAGTAATTAGGATGTGTACTTGTAAAACAAGGAGATGACGCTTTGTCTTAACTTTATATATATATATATATATATATATATATATATATATATATATATATATATATATATATATATATATATATGTAAAAATATGTAAAATTGTAGCCGAAGTGATAATACTACGCATAAGGTAGTAGATGGAATCGGAATTTTGAAAAGCCCGTGAGAAGTGTAGTGTATGGAACGTACGGTAAGGTGAGTTTTAAAATGTAGAAAAAATTTAAGCCCATGAATTTTTTATTGATCATCCCATTTGGTCAATCTTGGCAAGACATTTATATAAAAAGTCGATCTTGGTCAAAAATTAGTGGACACCACTGTTATAAGGTATATCGATGTAGGATCATAAACCTAAAAAATGAAATAAAATTAGGTCAAACGCCTCTATTTAAATAACGCAATACACTCTCAACTTTCAACCAGCAGGATATAATCACCACCTTATGACCGTAGATATGCATATAGAATAATTATGTTTTCTATGTGCATATTTAATTCGTAATTTGCCACAGTTTTATATACCGATATTAGCTTAAGCAAAGAACACCTAAGACTATTGAACTTTATTGACCTACTAATGACTTTATTGTATATGTTGTCTCAGAATATTGTATATGGAAAATTATTTTGGATAGTTATAAATAATTATAAAATACTAAGGTTTATATTAATTTATTTCAAAGATTGTTTACTACACAATCTTGTATATCGTAAACTGCATAAAAAGAAAATCCTCTTTCTTAATATAATTTACCACAGCTCTCAGAATTAGGTAGCTAACGATACGTATAATATTCGAAGTCGCTAAGTATAGTGAACACTAATGTGTTTTTATGAGTTTCAGGGCAAAGCCATATCACCTTGGAAGACATTTATTGCAGCGTTATTTATACTTGTTTTCTTAGTCTCAAAATTCCTTTTTAGTGGTAGCAAACACATTACACTTTATTTTCGTCATTTGTTATTCAGTTCATCTACCTATATAAAACAACAACGATATTCGTAGAATGACTTTTACATATTCGATTTATTAGATTTATCTTAAAGGGTGGAGCCACAAATTTTAATTACATATTTGTGTACAGTTGATGCGAAAAATACACTCATTAATTAGTTCTTGTGTGATGTATCTAAGGTTTTTAAATTCTGGACGTCAAACCCAGAATCTTATTGAAACGCAGTATTGGTTCCTTATACAGTATGCCAAATGGCATATCCATTAGTGTACAGGGTGTCTCAGAAATACTTTTAAAAACTTGAGCAGGTTTTGTGGGATTAAAGCTAGAAGGTTTATATAAACATAGTGCAAAAACGGCTCGCATCTGAGATAAATGGTGGTAAAGTTTCCTTAATAATATTTTTATTTAAAAACACTTTGGTCAATTTAAATAAAATTTTAACAGTTTATTATCTTAACGAGATACCTTTGGGGCTTAATTACAGGTGATGCAGTATTTCGAGGAGCAGGGAGTTCATTTAGAAAATTATTTGTGAGCGTCTACTTTAAGAACATATAAAAGTTGTTGTGTGTTCCTTTGTATTTATACAAATACCTATTAATAGTTGATAATAAGAACTGGGTAACCAAAGGAACCCGTGTATGCAACATAAAAAGGGACAACTCTATTCAAGTAAGAGGAATCCCCAACATCTAATATCTTACACAATAAACGAAAAGGCACCAAAACAGGACATTGCAAGAGACAAAATATTCGATTCTGAAAAAGTAATAAACAGCTCAATCAATAACAATAAAGACGGAATAAAAATTTGATGATAACGAGAACGTTAGTTAATGATAGAAAGAAGAAATTGAAAATATAAAAACCAACTTTTGAGGTGGAACACATTTGGTTCAAGGTGGTTTATTTTTTTTTCGGTAGAAGATCGCTTTGTTATAAACCTATTGAAAGTTCCTCTGTATACTTATAGAACATAGAAAAAAAATAGGCCGCCGTTTTGAAAATTTGATTGTTTTGCCATTTATTTCAAACGGAGATTTTTTCGAAAAAAATCTGGTATAACCAGCACACAACTTTCTCATGCTAATGTTGCGGTATATTAGCAAATACGACGTTTTGACAGTCCAATATCTCGAAAACTGTTTACATGAAAAGTATGAAAGTTGGCAGCCGTAAACAGTGGACACTGGTGCTTACATCTACTATAAAAAGACTTCCGATTTACCTCTCATTTCCGGTCACATGACCCCAACATCTTTTTAAATAGACCAACCGTTATAATATTACATTTTTGAGTAGACCTTTCAAAAACAAATTCCACAATACCAAACTTGTCGTGATCCTAGTGTGCAATAATGATAATATCGCCCATTAATTTTTATTAAATTAATTAACGTAAGATTTTTCATTCCAACATCTCGAATGCAGTACGAATCTCAAAGATAAAATTATGCAATACATAACATAACATAACATAACCTCCACACCATTCCCTTGCCGGACAGGCAAAACGATCCCTGACTCTTATTTATTTTTCATTCACAATCTTTCTTCATGATTACCTATCTCTGCATACCTCCCTAGCTTCCACAGGATTCATACATAGTGTCTGAAATGTCCTTTCATTTTTAAAACTCCTTAACTTTCTTTCTTTTATCATAGATTCTACTACATTCAGCCAAGTTTTACGCAGCCTACCAGGCCCAACCGAATTTATGCAAAATGTACCATTATGTAGTCCATAGTACGATTTTTTCTGCTCTGATCGGTCGAGACCAAACTCTGGTACGTTTTCCAAAACTTTACTAAACGTGGTGCATTATGCCATAGGCGAATAAGCCTTTCACATATTTCCATGCGCAATCGGATCAAACGTAGATACGCGTTGCCAAACTTTATTAAAACGTGGTCCATTATACCTTGGATCGAACAGCATTAAGCGTTTCACTCGACTAACAAAAATATTATTCAGAAACTTCAATACGATATAGTATTGATATGCAACAACATTTATTGCTTTCGGGTTTTTTGGGATAAATACAATTTAAGGACAAAATTATGCTAAATAAATCCAGGTTGGCGGATTGATATGACAATATTTATAACATGTTAGTCTAATCTGCATTGCTTGTTTAAAAAATAATACACCGCGTTTTATTAAAGTTTGGCAAAACGTTCCTACGTTTGGTCTCGACCAATCAAAGTAGCGAAAATCGCGCTATTGACTATACAATGGTATATTTTGCTTAAGTGCGGCCCGGCCTTACCTGTAACCTCACTCACGTATATTTGCTGCGTTAATCTTGCGTTCTTCATTTTCTCAATGCGCCAGTCTGCGTCATTATAACTCATTATTTATTTTATTCTTTCCCGTTTCTCCACATGCGTTTCTCATGAATTTCATACCCACGGTATTTATTTTTCTTTGACATACCCATGCCTCACTTACAGTACTGATGGGACAAACACGCCATTATAGAGTGCTTGTTTCGCAGCTAGACTAATGTTTTAGTTTCTCATTATCGTCCACATACTTACAATCACTTCCCTTCCAGCATTGACCCTTCGTCCAATCTCGACATCCATTGTACCATCTGTAGTAAACACTCTACTCTCCTTTCCACATTCCCAATTGAACACCATAATCTTAGTTTTGTTCCCGTTTAGCTTTAGGTGCATGCTCTCACAGACTGTATCAAACTTCCACAGAGCAGTTTGTAACTCATCCGCACTGTCACTGAATAAGACTGTGCCATCTGTATACGCCAGAACCCGTACATTTACGTCACCAACAATTACACCATTTGTATCGGTACATACTTGGCTAACACATTTATCCATGTATATATTGAACAACCACGGTGACACCATACAGCCTTGTTGCGCTCCTTGCTCAATATTAAAGTTGTCATTTACACTTCCTCCTACCCTAACACATGCCTAGCTACCGTTGTATACTGCCCTTTTTTCGTTTATTAGACCTTGATCTACGCCATATTCATTTAATATTTCCCACAGTTTCTCCCTATTTACTCTGTCGTATGCTTTCTCCAGATCTACAAACGCACAGTACAGCTTCCTTTTTGCACTCGAACACTTCGTGTGCACCTCCATACTTTAGCATTTCATCTACGCCCGCTCCTTTACCGTTTTTCAACCTTTCTACCGTTTGCTCTACCTCATTTATCCCAATATCCTTCTCAGTTTCATTCACCATTCCTTCTACATTCTCCTTATTTAACCTCTCAGTCTTACTTGGCTCACAATCGTACAGCTTTCTAAAATATTCTTGCCAGCATTTCCTCACGTCACAATCATCCCATACTATTTCATTGCTCGTATTCAACACTCCTGCAGTGTGTTATTTTGGGCCATGTTTTGTATTTTTGGACTATTTCCAGAAGAGTTTTTTGTGTTCCTCAGAATCACTCTGCATATTCTCTCCTTCCACAGCCATCACTTCCTCGCGTTTCCGGTCATGAGACACGCATACGCACACGCACACGCACAAGAACAATAACACGCACACGCACACGCACACGCAGACGCACACGCACACTCACACGCACACGCACACGCACACGCTGACGCACCCACACACACGCACATGCACATGCACATGCACACACACACGTACCCGCACCCTCACCCGCACACGCATATAGGCACACATACACGAACGCATAACCCACAACCACACGCGCCTACGCGCACGCATGCACAGACTCACACACGCACACACGCACACACGCACACACGTACACACACACGCACACACGCACACACGCACACACGCACACACGCACACACGCACACACGCACACACGCACACACGCACACACGCACACACGCACACACGCACACACGCACACATGCCCTCACGCACACACGCACACACGCACACACGCACACACTCACACGCACGCACGCACACACGCACACACGTACACACGCACATACGCACACACGCGCACGCACACACGCACACATGCACACACGCACAAATGCACACACCACACGCACATACGCACACACGCACACACGCACACACGCACACACGCACACACACACACACACACACACACACACACACACACACACACACACACACATCACACACAGACTCATACACACATACATACTCATAATGTGTATAATGTGTTGTATAATGAACCTTTTCTTGTTTAGTTGGTCTTACTTTGATGTATAGATGTTGCTTGTAATATTACATATTGATTCATAAGCAGTTTCTTCTATCTTCTGTTTTTTACAAGTGATAGAAATTGTGTTTACCTGTAATTATAATCCCTAAGGATATGTGAAGCAATTTTTTGAAATAGTTATATATATATATATATATATATATATATATATATATATATATATATACCAGTTCCTGGAAAGTGCTCTGTGTTTTATAATGGAGCCAGTGGTGGCAAATTGAAATCATATTATTAATATGCATAAAAGCGCATCAAATCTGAGCCATTCCATACCTCTCCTTTCAATATCTATGTAGGTCATTATACATACACTGCATTCTACTTGAATACAAGTAAAATTATGGAAATTTTAGAATTGCTTTGGTAAGATTATTATAGTCATTAGTTGAATCTTTGGTGTTGATTTGGATTTTGTACTAAATGTTTTGCAAATGATTAAAAGGTAAAATTATTTTCAAGAAGTGATAAACATTTCTTTAGATGATTAGCTACCTAATTACTAATAACTTTGGGTATGAAGTCCGGATAGAACCCTTTAATAAAATTGTTACGTTTTTTCTTTGACCCGATTTAAATGAAAAACAAGGTCACAATCCTTAAAAGCCAAGTATACTTTTTCTTAGAATATTTGTATTTATTGCAAGTAGTTGAAAAAAGTTACTTGTTTTTCCAAATATTTAATAATGCCTCAGGGTTCCAGTTGAATAATGAAACTTCTTGTAATATTACGTTTAGGTTAATCTTTATTAGTAACCAATACGTTTATGCATATTTTTAAATCTTATTAAAACCTATTTCTTTTTATATCATAATTAAAGTATAAACCCAATGCGTATTTCTGATGTTAGAAATTCTAAGATCTGATTTCATCATTAGTTCTTGAACTAGAACTAGATATGAAAATTCAAAACAAATCACATAATTGTGTCAGGTGAAGCGCATTTTAGTCGTCGGTTATTATATATACTTTATTACGAAGTATATTGAATCAGACCAAATTTACATAAACAAGTTTTAGAGTTTACTGATCCAGATAATCGCAAATAAGTTAAAAAAATGATTGTCTTGGTATTTTGGCCGAGACGTGCAAGCAATATTAACTGCACTTAATTATAGTTCAGTAGTGGCAAAGACCTCAAAATTGTCTTTATTATATATGTAGATACTTGAAATTAATTATTAATGGTAATTATACGATTATAAAGAAAATAAATTTATCAATTGTCAGGGTATTTTTTAACTTAAATTATTACGGAAAAAGTGTAAACATCGTTATGCATAAACTGCGTTTAGTAGAATACACGTGTGTCATTGTTGACAAATTGATCGTAATTAATTCTTAATTGATTGTTTATTTTCGATCTTAATTTTAATTAGGTACATACATAAAGGGATTGATAAAGTTAACAGTATCCTTTTAAATGTCCTATAAACATACAAGTTCAAAGTTAATATTATAGATACACAAGTTGTATTAAATATTAACTACATGAAATCGGTGATGTGCAATTTTTCTGTTTATTGAGAAGTACCATAAAAGCCCTATTATTCACTATGCAGGTTGCTAAAAAGCATTAAGAAAGTATTAAACTCAATAAATTAGCAATAAAAAACTAATTAGAATTTTTAGGTAATTTTTTTAAATGATTTCAAAACTACGATGTAAAAAATAAAAAGAAATGAACTATTTGAGTACTAATCAGACACTTTAATTCTTTTTATAAATTCGTTAGACAGAAAATGGTGCTTTGCATTACTAGCTAACTGCAGGGATATCAAAATAATCTGACCAACAATTGTACAATAAACTGTTTTAACAAACTAATGATTTCTTTCAGATACAATTTTTCTGATATATTTTGCTAATGGTTTTGCAAAAACGAGGTTGTATCTATGCGCTTGTTCTATCCTTTGGCAATATTTTAGTATTTATTTCAGTTTCTCTTCATGTCAAATTCAAATAGGTGAAGTTTTTGTTAAAATTATTATACTGTTATGCAGCGTTTTTTAGAGAGCGCGATGTAAAATTTGATGTTTTATAATATGCTTTAGGAAATATCTACAAAATGGAAATTAAAGGAAATGTAATCATTTTAATATCCTTATATAGTGTTATTTTCCAATAATAAACACGTTAGAAGCGATATAATGCCCTAGGGCATTATGAAATTACTATGCAAACTATGCATGTTTGGAGAAATTTTTATTAACATCAAATAAAAATGTCAAATAACAAAACGTCAAAAAATAAATATTCTAACCATACTAAAAGCACATTAAACATAGAAGGCACAACGGGTGTTACAGGAATAATGTCCTCGGTCAATGTACATCCCTCGGGCCAGAGGCGCTCACGAAGTACACCGCTGACCTCGGGGCGTTGTTATACCCGTAACACCCATGATACCTTAATAATTACGATATTTAACATTTGTTTAGGATAATTAAGCAATCTCTTTTAAAATACGTTCATTACGAAAATAGGCAACATGGTAAAAACAAAAACAATAATCTATGTCAAACAGATGTTTAAAACTTCATGTCAGATACAGGTTAATAGACATCTAGATGTTAACTTAAAAATTTAAAAGAATGAAATAATTTTAATTTTAATTTTTTTAGGGTAACTATGCAACCTCTTTTATGCGTTAACGAAAACAGCCAACATTGTAAAAACAAGAGGAATAATGTATGTCAGAATGACGTTTAAAACTTCATGTTAGATAGAGATTAATAGACATAAATATGCTATGTGCCATAGAAAAGAGAACGCCCAGAAGTAATGAATATTTTGTAAAAAATTTTTATGAATATGTTTGCTTATGTTAATATAAAAAGCGATCAATTTTTTATCCATATTACTCTAGTGGTTTTGTATTAACCTCTTTCAAAAACATTTGAGACGTGTAAAACATATTACAAAAAGCTTCTTTAATGGAATCACGATGCCTCAAGTGCGAAGACGCCAAAATTTTCGGCAATTAAGCGAGTTTGATAGGGGTCGAATTGTGGGCTTACGAGAGGCTGATTTGTCTATGAGAGATATAGCCGATAGAACGCAACGGAGTTTAAACACTGTGGCAGTCTGTGTTCGGGCATGGAACCAAGAGGGCCATACACGGAAAGCAAGAGGTACAGGATGTCCTCGAAGAACCACAGAAGCCGAAGATCGCCGTCTTAGAGTATTGACTCTATGGGACCGCTTCTCGTCTAGACGGCGATTGCGGGCCAGTGGTTTGCAGAACATGGGATGCGAACTGTTTATCGCCGGATAAGAACCTTTGGACTCTTTTCATACCGTCCCAATTTTGTGTTACCACTGACTTCTGAGCACCGACGTGATCGTCTAGCGTGGTGTAGAGAACGGGCAAATTAGGACCAAGAATAGAATTCAATTGTCTTTAGTGATGAGTCCAGATTTTGTTTGGGCATACATGACGGTCGTGCAAGGGTGAGAAGACGGCGTGGTGAAAGTCAAGATCCCAATTTTCTGTGGAAAGGCATGTGCACCACATATTGTACCTTATGTTCAGACCATCCCCAACAGCACATTCCAACAAGACAACGCACGACCTCATATTGCTAGGGCTTCTTTGGCTAATTTTGAGGGAAATCAAGTTGTTTTGTTGACTCAGGAGGAATTCGATCAACTCATTAGAAGTATGCCCAGACGTGTTAATGAGTGAATAAGACATCGTGGTGGCGTAACACATTCGTTTACTAGTCTAATTCGAATACACCAAAAATTGTTCAAATAAATTGATTATTACTGGGTGTTCCACTTTCTATGTCAGTTAGTATACATGTTAACTTAAAAAAACATTCCAAGATGTACCGCTTTTATAAGATATCAATAATACAGTTTAACCGTTTTCGTTCATATTTAATTAATGTTTTGACCTACCTTGCATTATATTAAGAAACTTTATAAAGAAAAGTTATGTAAATTTAAATTTTCTTTAAAAAATATGTCTACAATTTTTCTTATAGAATTAATCGTTATTCAAATATTGAACAAACTTTAACTTTTAACTTGAACTTAAATTTCACATTAAGAAATTTTTTGCCGGTACATTATGCGTCGTATCAAAAAGTTGCATGGAACATAATTAATCTATATATTAAAGGTCTATATCTAGGTATCTTTCAAATATACAGCTGTTTTAGAAATATTCGATAAAAACCAAAAACTGCCGCTAATAAACCGCCTTCTCCACCACTGGATTGCTCCGAAAATCAAATCGGTTCCAAGCGAAAGGAAAACGTGCTTAAATACAAAATTTTAAGTACGTAGGTGTTTTCGTTCTGGAGTTATCCTGGATAGTAACATACATCCACACAGACACGCACACGCACACGCACACGCACACGCACACGCACACGTACAGGAACACGTACACGCACACGCTCACGCATGCGCACACTCACACGCACACGCATACGCACACGCACACGCACACGCACACGCACACGCACACGCACACCACACACGCACACGCACAAGCACGCACTCACACACACGCACGAACGCAGGCACCCACGCACGAACGCACGCGCGCATACACACACACACACACACACACACACACACACACACACACAGACACACACATAGACACACACACACACACGCGCGCGCGCACACACACATCATGGCCGTTCTTTGCGAAACATAGGCAAAAGTTGTAAAATGAGCTAATAAGTCTATTTAGCGATAGTGAAAAAAAGTCGATTGCATAACCTTCTATACCTATATATGTATATGTAGGTTATAAGGTATTAGGTTGCATAATTATCCTAAAAAAAACTATTAAAATTAGTTCATTTCTTTTAACTTTTTTGTTTTTATTGCAAGAAATAACGCCGAATTAATGTTTCATCGATGAATAAACTTTAAAGGTAATTAATATTTTCATTGATACGATGTAAAATTATTAACTCTGCATTTAACGTAGGTTTGAAAGGCAAATAAATGTACAATAATTCGCAATTACTGTTTTAGTTTAAGTAGGTAGTATCTACATGGGTTTGTGCAATAGATATTTGACAATATTATGATTGTAGTAGTGAGATAAAAAAAAAGGTATACAGTAATTCCGTGGGCACTTTGTTTATTGAAAACTTTAATATTGCTCCCTTGTAAACTAATTTAGAAAATATTTATCTGATAGAGGCGGTCGGTATAAATGTATTTTGTAATAAATTGCTAAATATAATTTTAGGTAATTTAGTGTTTGTGTACAGAACCGCAGGTAGATACAGATGTAAATTATTTCAAACAAATATTTACTGTTTACTCTCAAAAGAATTGATTAATGGTTATTTATTATTTTCTATTTTTAATGTAGTTCTTATGCGTCACTCTGAGTTACACAATGTTGATGTTTTTGTTTGACTTATAGGTATGTTTCCCTTTTCGACCTTTTTTATTTTTTAAATTCCTACTAAACATAATAGGTAAAGCATAATACCCAGTTTGTTGAATGTAATCGTACTGGGGAAGTCATTACGAGAACTTTTCTACATTAAATGTCACAAATTGATTTAATATTTATTAAAAAAATGAGCTAGATGTGTTAATAAAATGCTTGTAGATTATAAACTATATAAACTAGGGGCAATTTAATTTGATTGTTATTCAAAACACTAAGTACTAATCTTTTATGGATAAAAATCGTGAATAATAAAATAAATATTTTTAAAATTTATACGTTTCAATATCAACTGTATCTATCATCTTGAAACGTTATTTATAATTGTTTAAGTCAACACGCCAACATTAGCGGTTCGTTTCTTATTGAAGACGACAGCTGTCATTGTTGTTAAAACGTACACATTTTGCAAATATTCGTTTACGATTTTTTCGGTTAAGAGCTAAGTATTTAATAAATTGGTATCTCCCAAGTATTGGTTGACTAAGTCTTACGCTGTATGTACACTGTACACTGTACAGGGTGGGCTAATTTCGATGTTTTATTAGGGAATCTCATAAACTATAGTTCGTTTGAAAACATGAACCTCGCATCCTCGATCTCTTTTTTTGAGAAAAACTCAATAGTGCATTTCAAACTTGGCTAACATCTTTTGTTTTCGAGTTATGGCCAATAATTCAGATTTTCGAGTTTTCATTTTATGTGCTGATTTAACGCATCTAGATTAAAGACAATCTGCATAATAATAATAATAATACAAACGAACTAAGACAAAATTTTATACAGTGTGTTAATTCCTAAGATTCATATTTACAACGCAATTCAGAATGTTTCAAAGCGATGTGAACTATGTGTTGCAATGGACATCAATTTGAAAATATAGTTTAAGTGGCTTTATACAGTGCGGCTCAGAGCAGTCCCCCCTACAATATTTTTTGAACCGTTTAAGAAAAAAATTTGAAATTTGCCACACAAAAATTATACTAAAAATAGTATGTTTTGGTGAATTTGTCATGTCAGTAAAATCAAATATGGCGGCTGGGCGGCATATTGATTTTTTTAAAATGGAAATAGGGGTTGTGCGGTACACCAAATCAAAGCCCTTAACGAATACTAACTAATCCCTAAGTTTCACTTTTTTAATATTGCCGAAAACAAAATGGCGGCGGGTTAAAGTTTATACCCTCGGTCCATGGTTTTCTTGATTTTTTAAAAGAAAAAGAAAAGAAAATCTTTATTTTAAAATTGTTATTATTAATATTAAGTATTATTATAAGGCGAATTCGAACATAAAAATAAGCCAATGGTAACACTCATAAAACACTAGAAATAATAGGTATGGAAATTAATTTTAATTTTTTTTTAAGGGAAGCCAATGTTTGTTACAATAACTCGAGGGAAAATTTCAAAAGTTCTAACCACAAATGTCACAAAACAAAGGTTTGATGCAAAACCTGTATTAAACGAAAAAAGACATTTGTAGATACTGATCTACTTTTTAATTTATGAGGTGTTCAAAGTGATTAATAGTAAAGTGTAGCATTAATTTCTGCTTGCACATTACGGAACGTATCCAAGTTAATATTTTGGCAAATGTCGGTAGTACTTTCTCGTAATTCCGCGATCGATTCGACTTCTGTGGAATACACCTTTTGTTTTAGATAACCCCATAAGAAAAAGTCTAATGGTGATAAGTCGGGGGATCGAGCAGGCCACTCGATTAGACCTCGGCGTCCTATACAACGATCGTGGTTTACTTGATCTAGATATTCCCTTATTGGTCTGCAATAGTGAGCAGGAGCACCATCTTGTTGAAAAACTTCTGCCGTTTGAACAATCATTGGGTCGATCGTAGTTTCCAGCATATTTAAATAGATCTGTCCAGTTAGATTTTCGTCAATAAACAAGGTACCTACAATGTGGTTTTCCAGTATTCCAGTCCAAACGTTTATTTTTTGGGGGTATTGGGTGCGAGTTTCCCGGAATATATGCGGATTCGTATCTCTCCAATACCGAACGTTCTGTCTATGAACATTTCTATTCAAGAAAAAAGTACACTCGTCACAAAAACAAATATTCTGCAGGGTACCTTTCTAAGTTAGCAGTCATTATTTCGCAAAATTGTACTATTCTATCAGGATCATCTTCGGTCAATTGATGCAACATTTGAATTTTATAAGGATGGAATTTATTTTTTCTCAATACCCTTTTCACTGTCGCTGAAGATACACCAGAAGTTTCCGCAAGAGTTCGCGTAGATGTTGTGGGATTTACAACCATTTCGGCAATTATGTCAACTTGTGTGTCTTCAGGAATGCGCACATGGCCAGGAGGTTTTTCATTATTTATAGAGCCAGTCCTATAAAATTTATTTACCAATTCTCGCAGATACTTTCTACAGATAGAGCGATTAGAAACCGTTCATTAAATACTCTGACTATTCCATGATAATTTCGACTTGCACCATAAACGAGAATAGCCTCTACTTTTTCTTGCATAGGCCGAAAATTAACCTCTTTCACTTTTCTGATTTGCCAAAAGCAGATATAAGAAAAAAATATTTTTTAAATGTCACTAAAACAACTATTCTAAAAAATGACGTCTATACAATTTTTGTACAAGTTTTCTTTTGTTTAACACCAGGTGACTGAATTGAAAATTTAATTTTGACAAAATTACATTCGCAAAGTAATAGTATAGGAGCTGTGGTCACTTTTTGTTTGTTTTTCACTGGTCGTTTAAACTTTAATCCGCCGCCATTTTGTTTCTGGTAATATTAAAAAAGTGAAACTTGGGGATTAGTTAGTATTCGTTAAGGGCTTTCATTTGATGTACCGCACAACCCCTATTTCTATTAAAAAAAATTCAATATGGCGCCCATCCGCCATATTGGACTTGATTGACATGACAAATTCACCAAAACATACTATTTTTAGTATAATTTTTGTGTGGCAAATTTCAAATTTTTTCTTAAACTATTCAGAAAATATTGTGGGGGGGTGGTCCTGCAATATTTTCTGAACCGTTTAAGAAAAAATGCGGCTTCTGTGAGCAGCACTGTATATAATTATTAAGTATCTTGTAGTTGGTTTAACAGCATCTTCAATATTATAGTTATTTGTTTTTGGTTTGTAAAAAGTCACAATGTATGAGTTCTTTTTTAAATTATTATTACTTTGAATAAAACAATTTTTTGCTAAAAAGCAGTAAACATGTTCTATATAAAAACATACAACTTTATGCTGTAACTCGAATTTCAAGAATATTGGGAAAGGAATTAACTACACCCCTGCATTTTTATATAAAAAAAAGATTTTTTTTCTATTTTCATAAATAAGCGAGATATGGCCATAAAATAAAAACTCGTAAATCTGAATTTTTGACCATAACTCTAAAACAAAAGATGCTAGACAAACTTGAAGTGCACCATTGAGTTTTTCTCACAACAAGAGATCGAGGATGCGTGGTTAATTTTTTCATACGAACTATAGTTTAGCAGATGTACCTATAACAAGTGTAGGTGTATCCTTCGCGCTTGGTAGGAACTAAGAATCCACTAAAAGTTGTAACTATATAACAGAAATATTAAAAAAATATAAGATAATTGTTTTCTAATAGCATATATTAGAGATTTAGTCATTACTATAAGCAAAAATCTGGTCCCAAAATAAACTCATTATTCACAAAAAAAAAAAATTATTTAGAGGTTAAAACAAAATTTATTCTGGTATGTTATTAGAAACATTTAATCTACAAGACAGTAATAGTATATTACATAACGAGAGTGACACCAATTACTCATGAGTGAGAAAATTAAGCAATTTTAACAAATACGTAATTTGTCGAGTTTTTTACTGTGCATTTCCTACAAGTTTTTTACCACTATAAAAATAAATGGTTTCCGTAGCCTACCAAGTAACCGAACTGTCAATTACGGTTTGTAACTCATCTGTTTTTATGACTTTGTCTTTATTAGCTATTCAATTCTTATTAAGTAATATATAAACAAGGTGATCTCTGTAATTTTATTTAACATAGAGATAAATTTTTAGATAAAAACATGCGTCTTGAGTTCAATTTATCCTTGACAGTTTTCGTTAGCTAATTTCATAAATAGGACTTGGATATCGAAAAGTAGATCTTGACCTTATCAATGCTATAGGCTAAAAGTACACGGAGTATTAGAAAACATTACAGCTAATGTTTTCTTAAGGAAAGAATTATATTTTTGTTAAAATTCCTAAATGAAAGATTGAGATTAGGTTTTAATGCCGAAAGATTTAGAAATAGTTTGGAATAGATTTTAATGAGATTCAGGTTGAAAATTAGGCAATTCCAAATTTTGGAATATTTTACTTACATGCCAAACCTATCTAAATAGCCATTTAATGTAATAAGTTAGAATAGTATAGAATTGTTGTTCTCCTATTACATTAATTTGTAATTGAATGAACATATAGAAGAAACCTTTATAAAGTAGAATATAGGATTCAATTCCATTACAACATAGTCAGCTCAGCTAATGCCCTTGATCTCTGCAGATGTGGAATAATTGCAAAAAATAATTTGCAACCAACGAAGAACGTTCGGTCAACGTAGTTTTCACAATTGTACTCCGAAGACTTAACATAATTAATAGCTGTTCTCGCTAAAATATCTAAAATTTTAAAATATTGAAATAAAATAAGTTAAGAAAGAGATAGAACATGCCTGTAATTTAAGAATAAACAAAATTTGTAAAAGTGAATTGACGGAAGTGAAATATTTTTTCTCTAGAATCTTTTGTAATATTAAAACAAAGTCGACATAAATTAACCAGGCAGCACAATTCAATTAAATAAACATTGTGGTGAGAGTGTATCTTAATCATATGTAACATTCTATGTAAATTAATAATAGTGTTATTTTGGAAGTGTCGGAACAACTACTTCACCTTCCGAATTAAAAAAGTAAGCTATCATTCTGGTTTATAAGTAAATACTAGTTTTAAAATATTGCCGTTTCCTTATCCATTATAGAGCATTACGTTGTAATTTCAATTTAATACGCTATTTATCCAAACTTTTCATTCTTTGATGTATATTGATACTTAGGCATTTGTAAATAATTCAAAATAATTTACATTTTTAGATGTTTAAGAACGTAATTTAGTATTCTAAAAATTAAATTTCTAGGTGGGGATGGTTTACTATTTTAGTATTTTCCAAGCAATAATTCAATTTATGTTAACCGTAGTGTCTACGGGTGAGGTAAATAAGTAATGGTCTATTCATCCACTTTATTTGTACAGTTTTCTGGAATTTGGACAACTTCGAATAAAGATTATAGGAATCCTCTTTATTAATTAGAATTCATATTTCCGTCCAAATTTTCCTGAAAAATGTTATCACTAGTTCAGTTATTTTTACTGGTCGTTTTGGAGCACAATTTTACCTTCGTATACGAGATATCAGAATCCACTCCAGGTAATAGAAAATTGGAGTAGAAGTGGGAGTATATTTCTCAAGTAGTTCCACGAACGGTCCTCCTATATTGCAAGCACTTCGATTTATATGACATAAAAATAACTAAATCAATTTATTAAGAAAATTAAAAACTATTTCACGTTAACTTATATAAAATAGCATTTTATTTCTTAAAAATAACGTTTACGAGATGCCCATCATTTCTATGCAAACATTCTTCCAAACGTAGAGGCAAGCTATGCATAACATTGCGTAACATTTCAACAGGTATCCTGTTGTTCTTCTCGAATTCTTAACTTCAGTTCATCAATGTTCTGTGGGCGATGTGCGAAAACTTTAGTCTTTAAGTAGCCCCACAGAAAAAATCACATGCCGACAAATCCGGAGATCTCGCTGGCCAAGGAATGTTTCCATTCTTAAAAATGATGTGATCGGGAAACAGTCGGTTTAGGGCTTCTATAGATATTTTGGCAATGTGTGCAGTTGCCCCGTCCTGCTGAAACCATATGTCGACATTTATCTGTGGAAGTAACGCTAGCCTAGGTCTTAGAAATGTCTCGATCATTCCAACGTAACGGTCTGATGTAACTGTCACTGCATTTCCATTGTCATCTTCGAAGGAAAATGGACCAATTACTCCAAAGGACGAAATTGCACACCACACTGTCACTCTTGCACTATGTAGTGGTTTTGATGAAGAACTCTAAGGTTTTCATGTGTCCAGTATCGAAAATTCTGCTTGTTTACGAATCCTGAGAGATGAAAATGAGCTTCATCACTCATAATCACATTGTCAATAAAATTTGCATTGTTGTTAAATGGTTTAACAAATCACGACTGAAGTTTGAACGACTTACGAAGTCATTTCGTTCTAATTCTTGCACAATCTGAATTTTATATGGTTTAACCATAGCTTCCCTGACTCTGAATGGTTTGCGGTGTTCTCACTGGATTCAATCTCCGGTGGGGCTTCCGTTTGAGCGATGAAGCTGTTTCTTCAAAATTTGTAATCCAAATTTTGATACCATGCGCAGAAGGCACAGCATTATTACGATCAATGTTAAAATGGTTGCGAAACATTCTCTGAACTACTACGTAACTATTACTTTTGTGGAATGCTCTTACGGCAAAAGAACGGTGTTCAGCTGACCACTGTAGCATTTTGACAAAATGCTGTTAAACTGACAATAACCTAAAAGCAACAGCAGCCTCTAATTATTTGAAGTTTACTACTAAAATGACATTAAAATCGCCCGTTTCCATGGCGCACCTTGTATTATAATTGGTTTTGATTGACAATTTTTGTTGTAAGGGAAGGTTAATTAATGGTTTCAATTTGGGATCATAATACTTATCAAGTAGGTGGTTCAGCTTGAGTGAAAACAACATTCGTGTTTGGAAATAATTATATCGGCTTAATGTATGCTAACCATGTTATCAAAAAAAAATGTAATTAGTGCAAAATAAATCGAGGCAGTCAAAATCATCTAGCAGTAAATTGAGTTTCAAGGCACATTGGCAAAACGTTTGTGCTTCATAGGTTTCAATCATTCAAACGATCAATTTATTATCTAGAACAAAGGATATAATTAACACAGATGATAATAGTCATAAACTTACATGTCGGGAAAATCGAGTACATACTGCCTATGAATGATGGTGCGTATCTGGGATGATCCGCTTTGGTGGAAACGGAATTAAATGAGATTGAGAAGTGTGCGAAGTAGCTGGTATATCCCTAAGTGCAATTAATTTACAAACTTTGTTCTTATACGCATTACTTATAGAGCGGATCGTTTTCATTACTATTGAAGCTGAGGCTTACGGTCATCTTTAATATTTGTTGCCAAAAATTTCATCTTTTGTGTTCCGAAAAATAGTAACATTCACACGTATGTGTAATTAAATATAACCCATCACTAAATATAATAATAATAATAATGTTTATTGCCAGAAAATAAAAAATGGACAAAATAAATATATAAATGAAAATAGATACATAAAAATAGGTATAACTGCTACAATATATAAACTTAAATGCATATTTTGTACAGACTTTACACATAAGAACATTTATTGCACTTGGTATTGAATAGGCTAACAGAACATGATACTTGTTTTTATCGGTGGAAGAGTAAATGTTTCAATGCAACTAGAAGTTAATCTTGGAACATGGATATTAATGCCAACCAAAAGGTTAGAGCAGTGAATTTGGTTCCTCAGAATATTAAAAAGAAATTTAGTACTTGATTTTTAAAAGAATATTATGGTCAAACCCTCTAACAGGGTAAAATCTACTGATCTTGAGTGATAGAAATGAAGAAAATTTACGTCGTACACGTTCTATTGCAGATTTGAGATGAAGTGTGTGGATTTCGTATTATTAAAAGAATCCTAGTCTGTTATGGTGCTCTATGGTCCCTGTATAGATTTAAAAATGCGTTACATGTTGAGTCATAAATGTTGTCCATTTTTGACTATGGTGATATAGGCCATGTTTAACAAACAAAATTAAATTATTTGCATACATATTTGTAGACTTTGCTACATCGTGTAAAATAATGATATATTAATAACCCTACATTCTTTAATGTACTTATTTAGAAAGTAGTTAATTGTATGGTAATTTTGTAGTTGAAAAATATCACAAAAATCATTTACCATGTTGTATTCAATTTAATAACATAATTGTATTCCAATTATGTTTACAAAAAGAAATCATATTATTATATTTTCAATTACGTTTTAATTTTTTTTTTATAAATTGAAGGAATATAACATATTTCAGTAGTTGTTAGTTACAAACAAGCATAGGAACATTGAAGGGCCAGGAAAGGAGAACACGACTGTTATGGCCTGCATTTCGGTGGCGGGAATTTTACTTTCATCGCTCATAGTCTTTCAAGGTGCACACTTGTGGAGCAGCTGGAAAGGTGGGTAGTTTATCGTCTACTTCGGGATTTCTTGAAATAATAACTCTGTTTGTTTAAAGGTTCAAATAACATGCCAAACACATTATATGCATGCTCCGAGAAGGGGAGGATGACGATTGTGATTTTCCAATACTGGTTCCGTAAATTCTGCGATTTGGTTCATAAAAGGCCCCTCCTTGTTATTATGGATGGACACATATCACATTTAGACAAAGGTACAATTGAATTTGCCATCCAGCACAATGTCACTTTATTGAAGCTTCCTCCCCATAATACCGATCTCTTTCAACCACTTGACAAGTGTTGCTTCGGTCCCCTGAAACTTAAATGGAATAAACAGCTCATAGAATGGCAGCCATAGAATGGCAGCCGTTAAACTTTATAATTCTGAAAACTGTTATTATAGAGAACTGCAACTGCTGTTCTTATACATTTAATGCTCATAGTGTAGAAGAACTATTCAATTTAAAGGATATAAGCTATCGATTGGAATTTCTTGAATGCTACAATGTAGCATCTTTCTATGAAAAATTTACACAAATTGAGCTGCCATCGTTTTTGTGATAAAGAATTATATGGTAGTGATAAAGATGACATTGGAGTCATAAATGCAAAGTATAATATTAATTCATATAACGATAACACTGTATGCTTAATGGAAATTTTGTATTATCGTCCTGCTTATCTAATGTATAGCATTTACTAAATATTATCTTAATAAAGAAATGTTAATAACTAAAATTTGTTTTCTTTTTTTTTATCTCGATTTAAGTATAAACCTCCTACTTTATCCACCCAAGCAAACAATACTGTTATAGTAATTTTCAGTCAGAGCAGTTGGGTCACTAATATTAATACTGTCAGAGGACGCCGATGTTCTCATATTGTGAAAAATAACAGTTTGACAACTGTCAAATCTCAGATACAGAGGTTATGTTTATTTTATTACAATATCACTAGTTCTTTAGAAAAGAACCACCTGTTTCTGAGAAACGGGTTCCTGTTTTTGGCCAGTTCTTAATCTGTTTTGAGCTTTTTTTATTTGGGAAAACTAGTATAAACCGGTATCAGTTTTAAGGAAATCAGTACCTATTCTTTAGGAATCAGCTACTTTATCCAAAAGTTAAATATCCACATCCTGGCGGCGAAGGTACTTCATCGATATTGCAATAGTTCTGCTTTATACCCTGCTTCACGTAATGCAAATCGAACCCCTACCTATTCTCGTTTCAGTAACGTGTTATATTACGAATCAATTGAGTTCCCCATTAAAATAACTGATTTATAAGAATTTGAAAAAATGAAATAATCCCTCAATAAATTTGTATTGCATAGAAGATAAAAAAGTTGTACCTTTTGTATTGACTAAATCAGAAAACGGCAGAGAACCGATAAACCATTTAATGCTTTTTAACGAAGACGAAACGTATCATTACTTTGCGTGGGTTAGAAATATGTCGGCTTAATTTTCAAAATAATTTGGGAAACCCAATTACATGTTTGAATGATACGTATTTTTTTATTACTTTCTTATTTTATTTACAAGAACTTAAAGAACTGATAAATAAAATTTGTCAAATTTGAACTGTTCACACACAAATTATATTTATTTATATTTATTATATTTATTATTATAATAATAATTATAATCCTTTACTCACGTTTTATTTGGTTGAATTTACTAAAAATATATTTAAGTAACTAAAATTATTATTAATTTTATTAGATACATAAATAAAAAGTTTACCTCGAATAGGATTTCAACTTACGACGTAATAACAATATACGTGAGTGTTTTCATTTACTGATTGACAAACGTAAAAGTATTTTTTTTATCATTTTCATGTTTTATTTACAAGATGAACAGTTACTTAAAGAAATGCTAAATTAAATTTTCAAAATTTGAACAGTTTATACACAAACTTATGGGAATTATATTTATTATTATTATAATAATTATACTCCTTTATATTCACATTTTACTTCATGCTAAGGGTTGAATTTACTAACAATATACTTAAAGGTTTTTAAATTATTTTCTGAATGTAGTTAATACTTTACCTTTCTTTTAGCTTCTTTGAATTCTTGAAGGGTTAAAGGATCCTAGGAATATTTTATCCACAAATTAGAAGTAAAAAAAGAGAAATAAAGAAAATTAAACATTTTTATTCTCACTTTTAGCTATGGACATACATACATACATCCAGAAGGATGCCCTCAAAAAAAGCTATATAGTAACACTAAAAGTTAAATAAATACACTGCTAAACATCCAAATGTTCTATAGTATGAATCAGGTTTTGCGTGTTCTTTATGTTTTGTCGCACGTTTTCCAAAGAATTATTAGCCTCAGCCAATTCAAGTATTAGTTGCCTCACTTTATCCACTCCCGATGTCTCACTGTTTATGTAGTCATTTAGAACGTTTTGCAACCACTTCACACTTTCATTCTTGGACTGTCGAATGGTAATGTTTGCCCCCATATTGTTGTTGTTGCAGTTGTAACGCTAGAAAAATAATAATTAAGCAAATTAGTAATGTACCTATCCATAAGTAAATTATTGTGAAAAATTATAATTATGTAAGTGTACTTACCTTTCAAAGAATCTACTGAAATCTTCCTCGACATCACTATTATGGGTTGATACAGTTGGTATATATCCTTGTAGTTCATCTAACGCATACATCGGGAGTGGATCTAATGGATGAGACTGCACCAAAACATTATCCAAAATATTGTTTTTTTTGTTGAGTGATAATCTTTTTGGATGTTTGTTCAATAAGGGCATTCTTCTAGATGTATGTATGTACGTAACTAAATAATGTTCTAAGACCATAATACAAGTAACTCTGATAACGTTAACAAAACTGCCAAAAAGATGAACTGACTCAATAAAAATATTCCCACTGGCATAAAACACATGCATAAGCAACATAATCTAGAAGTAACAAGTCTAGCCGTGAGAAAATATTCGTATGAGCTAATATAGGGTTAAAAACAGGTGTTAATAGATATTCCTGGTAAACGTCAGTAAAGACCATTGACATAGCTCTTGTTTTTATAATTTTTATATAAAAATTGTGGACATAGATGTTTTCTTGGTTGTAATAAATGTTCTCACGAGAAATAAGTTGAAGCGCAAGGGACATAAACATGATATTTTTGGAATTGTACTGCAATGTGTTTAAATTTTTTAATATTACTACTGTACCTTTTTTTTAAAACTATTATTTTCTAAATCTTAACTAATCATCAGAACCAAATGCGCCAATGACTCATATTTTCTCTTTTTTTTCATTAATATTTATACTTAAGTATTAATTAAAGGTATCAAGGGTTAATTTTAGTTGCGCGGAAGATAATTCAGATTGTCTGGTTTAATTATAATATCATCAAAATACGTTTTTGAAGAAGTACTTTTTATTTACGAAAAATGATAAAAGTAGTAGTACACACGAGATATGTACGTATGAAATGTTTCAAATATGTTAATGCATTTGAACGTAAAATTAAAAGTAAGATGAGTATTAAATACTGTGTTACCATGTTTCTTATAAAATTATTGGAAATAAAAGATGAATATTAACTACTGTGGTATCGTTTCTTATAAAATTATTGGAAATAAAATTTCTCATGTCAAGTTTTGTGTAAACAATTCAAATTTTGAAAACTGCCAGCTTTAAGTGCAGTAATGAAAAGAATACAAATTATTATTAAATTTGATTAACATGATGCTCTCGTGGGAAGACGGCGGTAATATAAATAATGTATGTATGATTAATATTAAGTGTATAGCTTTTGCTTTTATAATTCTTATACAAAAGTGCTTGTAGTAAATGTTCTGATGAGAGATAAGATTAAACGTGAAGGGTAGTATGATAGTTATGTCATTGAACTGCAAAGTGTCATAAATTTTTTAATGTTGCTGCTATACCTTTTTTAAATCTATCATCTTGTAAATTTTAACTAATCATCAGAACCCATATTTTACTTGGTTACCTGCTAGCACTCGATATTATAGAGTTCTAGAAATTTCCAAGCAGCAATGAGTTAATGAGGGTTCATAATCTTGCATCACACAAGACCGACCGATGAGCTGAACTGAGCTCTTTTGTCCTTGTTCGTGATGTTTTCTCTTTCTATGCAAAAGCGGTGAATATCTTTAAACCAACTAGATCAAAATTTCTCTATAATTAGGAGTCGTACGTAATTTTTCTTTAGGTTAATAGTTTTACAAAGAAATTATCTAGGTTTTGGTGTAAACTTTTAACTAGATCCATTTAAATCCAAATGTGATAGCATATTATAAATTATAAATATTATAAACTCATTTAATACACCTATAAATCATTTAAACGTGAAAACGGACTTTAATAGAATTTTCAATGCAGAATCCGGTGGTGGGATTAGATTTTTTATAAACACAACTGTTTTTTTTAGTTATCAACCAAAATTATGTATTTTTTCATGGGACACTATATATATTTTTCTAAAACCGAATCCGCTTCTTCATAAGCTTTCCAAAAATACCATATAATCTATGTTTATTTTGACAAATAACGTGGAAATTCAGGAATTTCTCAAAAAGTCATTCTTCTTATGGTAGGCAGTAACGGAGTGCTTGACAAATGATTGTTTTTCAATAATAGGGAACCATGACGACAATTTGACATTTCTGTGATTGAGTATACCATGCGGTCCATAATTACAAAAATAACTATTATTTATATTCACTTTGTATTCGTTTTAATTCTCATAAGTTTGTGTAAACATCAAATTTTAAAAATTTTATTTATCAGTTTTTTAAGTAACAGCTCCTCGTGTAAATATAATAAGAAAATGAAGAATACTTCTAGTTTTAAGTCAATTAGTTTAATAATTTCTTCGAAATTCATTCATATGTGTAAATATTTAGTAGTATAACAATTTCTAAATAAATTGTTACTGTAAAATCACTGAATTATATTTTACCTAAACAAAAAAATTTAAACTAAAAAATTAAGTCCCAAGGTCACAAAAAATGTGTATTACAGGACTGAAATTAGACATAGCTCCATGATTTGAGTAGTATAATACCATTTCTACATAAAATTTTAATTTAAAATCAACTATACTTCACCTAACAGGAATACAAAATATGAAAAAAAATTTCAGTCAGAAGCAAAGCAGAAAAAACAACGATAACCCTAGGTGATGGAATTATCGAAATATTTCTTCCAAATTTATTCAGATGTGTAAATGATTTTGAAAACAAACCCGATATGTTTTTAATCCACGCAGAGTGATGATAAGTTTCATCATCGTTAAAAAGCATTAAAAGGTTTATGGGTTCTCTGTCGCTTTGCTGATTTAGTGAATACAAAGAGTACAACTTTTTTTACCTTTTACGCAATACAAATTTATTGAGAGATTATTTAATTTTTTCAAATTCTTTTAAATCCGTTATTTTAGTTTATCGAGTGAGTAGGTAAGATTGGAGACTTCTAGAACACCGCCACATTTCCAAGGCCCCACATTTCCAAGGTTGCCACAAAAACCGGTTTCCCACCGTACCAAGGTCAAAAAAGCGCAATGTGTGACCTACTTACATATCATTACCACAAACCCACGGTCACAAACCCCGATTTCCTGTTCCACAACTACAAGGCCATCACTGAGACATATCATTACCACAAAACCAGGGTCACAAGCTCCGCTTTTCTGTTCCACTATTACAAGGCTATCCGACCACGCTTTCCTGTTTCACAATTACAAGGCCATCCGTGTGACCTACTTTATGCTTAGCCACCTGCTTGCTACTCTATACCCCACTTGTATGTTTTTTACTCACTTGTATGTTTTTTGCTCACCCTCACTTTTTTTACCGAAATAAAAGAAAAACAATATGTTAATATATTTAATTGATGTAGACAGACATGTACTAATTTATTACTCAGATATATGATTTTCTTTAGGAATAAAACATTTTGGTTTAGTACACGTGCAAAAGGTCCTCTCCACTTCCGTTTCAGTACATCTGCGCGGACGTGGTGCGAGGAGCTGAGCATACGTGCAATGTGGTGCCCATCGGAGATGCTCCTGTAACGGATTGACATCTGGCTGCCATCGGTTTATTCTAACCCCACACATGAAACATTCAACCGTATCGTCTGAAGATGTGGAAATGAATCCTGCTGCAGCAAGCGATGAGGGTGAGTGAACTCCAGACCATGTTCGATACGTTAGTAAGCGTTTATCGAAACAGTTGTAATACTGAGGATAATAAAAGTTTGGGTCACACATGTTAACATCAGCGAAAACAGTATGATACTGACAGTAAATAATGTATTCTATACAATATATACAATATATACAACAGATGTACAATATGTACAATATATACAATAGATAAAACTAGATACAGTAAAACAGATTACGCGTCTACGTAGCACACCTCATCACACAGTATACATGAGTCATCATCGTACACATCGTATAACTGTGTGAGAGGCGCCCTACACGACGAGCACCAATAATATTCGTACGACAGGTAGTACCGCGAAGTCCACCGCTCCATATGCATATGATGGTCCACTACGCGGTAATCTCCTGGTTTCAATCGGGCGAAACAGCAATGACACAAATTCATGAAGTCCACCAGATGGTATCGAACATGTATTGATACAATGTGGGCATATGCTGTTACACGGCTTGCAGAAAAGTGCTCGCGTATTACCTTGCTCAATTCGGTATACCACGCTGAATTCCACTGAATCAGCTCATAATTATTTCGTAGCACTTTGGTTATGGAAGCCGGTAGTATTCCTTCCTTTTCAAAATTTACCCAGTTCGGAATTAATTGACATGTCCGTCGCGTACTAAGTTGAAATAGGGTTTGTGGTTGGTACACTGCAGGAGTCTTCCAATCGTCTTGCACTGGAGTAACTGACATAGTGAAGATCGGTAACTATGGTATATGTAAAAACCCCTCCCTTTAAGTATATGAATAAAACTGAGTGGGGGTATGTAACCTTGTGTAGTAAACTTGTTGTGGCAAAGTGGAACAACCTTGGAAATGTGGGACCTTGGAAATGTGGTGAATATAAGGTTGGAAAAAAAAACGAAATGTGGCAAAGTGGAATAACCTTGGGAATAAGTATGCCTAGAAATCCTTGAAGTAGTGGCACGAAAAGAAAACCTTGAAAAGGTGTAACCGACAAGACCGCTAAAGCAATGTGTGGTACAATCGTGAAGGTCACGTAAGTAGCCTTGAGGAGGGTACATAGTGGGGAGAGTGTCATATATAAAAGAGAGGGAATGTATGTAAAGTCAGTATCGTATATAATGGAAAACATCGTACGTCAAGCCATAGAAAAGGCGAAGATTCTCGGTGCTATAAGTTCAAGTAAATATTGCGATATTTTGCTTAATAATGTGCATTATTTCTTAAATAAAAGTAAAACAAAGTTTGTTAGTGTCGGTCTATCACCCAAATTTGGATTTGAGCCAGTCGTAAAAGTAGGTGGAACGAAGAGTGGTGGAGTGGTGTTTGACAAGCAGGAATGGCGTATACTTATGGATAATCAAGGGGTGATTACTAATTATTTCTACAGTCCTGAAGGAACATGGCTACCTACCAAACTGGGATCGAAGA
Organism: Vesta saturnalis; assembly: GCA_036346205.1. Taxonomy (NCBI): domain Eukaryota; kingdom Metazoa; phylum Arthropoda; class Insecta; order Coleoptera; family Lampyridae; genus Vesta; species Vesta saturnalis. Next base: position 498,948 of record JARFJB010001973.1, read on the forward strand.
CTGTCTCGTACGAAAATATTAACAAGAAAAAAATTATACGCCTCTGTGATAGTGACGAAATTGATGTCTATTTAGGATGGGAGTCTATAGAACAGTTATGGAAGCTTTTGAAGATAGTATATTACCGATTGGAGTTGGCAGATACTGTGAACTTTCCAGAGTTTTATAAAACCTAGTACAGTCGACAGCAATTCCTGAATGTAACATTCACCAAGTTATAGGTCCATTGCGTGATGTATTTGAGGTCAACATAGCCTGCCTTCTGGAAATGGAAGTATTTGCCAAGGATAAACTATATATGGATATGGATCTTGTCAATCCTATAACTCAAAGGGGGTAACGCGCTTGTAGTCAATAGTGGATAGTATTAGATGTTAGTAAATATGTGGATGTGTTATAGTGCGGAGTCGTGGCCTAAAGCTGTAGATTGTGTTAGTGCAGTCCAAAGACTAATATGCCAGTTACAATCATTAGAATTCGATGCTGATCATGAAAAAGTGTATGGAATGGGTAGATTTAGTGATGACTATTTAAATAATCTAGTTAATAAGTATGGGGGAGGAATACGCCTTTGTGAAAAATACTTAACATCGCATGTAGGTGATATGGAGTGTATTTGTTGTATAAAGCGATTAATAGAAGACCTTAAAGAAATATCATTGGAGCAATTTATACACGAAATAGAAAGATATTTACCGAATTTTGAGTCATCAGATGACGACTCACCCAGTGAAGAAGGTGTGCATTAATGAGTCCAAAAACGTAGTTCACTACATAGTAGTATGGGAGTTGGCGCACAGGCATGCGCGAAAAGGAGAATGGGAGCAAATAGCTAGAGATTCTGCACGATTTAAAAAAAGAATAGGCGACTGTGATAATATAATTTCACCAATTCTCGAAAAACAGCATCGTGAGTGTGTGTTTGTCAGACGCTTTAGTAGTATGTAGTGATGTATATGTATAGGATAGTAGTAATAAAAAAAGTAAAACAAAAGATCTGTTTATTGCATATAAATATTACAGTATATATAATTAAGGTTAATTAGCGTATTACACAATGTCTTTGGTAGAAATCCATGAGTTGTGAGAAGTATCAAAACCCAACCACTTAACGAGAGCTTTATTCCCTTGACGTCGGATGACACGTTCAACTAGGTGAATGTCTGGATGTTTAACACTTTGTAGTTCGGGCTCATAGAACCGACCTTGAATCTCTTCATCTCGACTATCACGTAATGTGTAGGTGAGTGGGCTTGAACGTTTAACTGTTGATATTCGAAAGACTTCGTAACTCCAATTAGGTGTGTACCCCTTAGAGAATATGCTTCTATGTTTGCTAATGCGTACATGTTCCCCCACTTTAAATTTAGGTGTTTTACGGTCAAAAATTTTTTGACATTTTAAATGTTTTGAAATAGATACACTATTGTTTTCCGATACATCTACCGGTTTGTATCCAGTTGTTCTATGCTTTCTTGAATTATATTCGGTGACAATGTGCGGTAATATTGATAGCCACTTATAGGATCCTTGCATGCTGAATGTTTTCCACATTATTGCTTTAAGGATACGATTGACACGTTCGACTATGCTACTTTTCAAGGTGGAATAACTACTGTAATGATTGATATTGAATTTTTTCATTACTTTTTTAAATTCTGCATTATAAAACTCAGTTCCCATATCAGTTTGTATATGTGTAGGCGTCCTTTTCAAACCAGACAAAAGTTTATCCATTACATCCGCAACCAGTTTACCATTCTTGCGTTTGATGGGAAAAGCCCAGACATATTTAGAGAAGGCATTAATTATTACTAAAATATATCGAAATCCTTTATTCACATGAGCATAAGGTATCATTTCCACTAAATCAGCTTGAAAGAGATCATTTAAACCTTTTAGTACAACACAACGCCGCGGAAAATTTCTTCTTGCAGGTTTGTGCAGTTCTTCAACAACATCGGCTTTACTCATTTTTTACTTTGGATTGTAGTACAATCTCTAGGATGAATAATTGTTCTTTGTCGAAATTGATATCTTTTGGAATTATAGGTTGAATCACACCTTCCTTACGAATAGTTTTATTATTTAGAAACAGCGGTGTCGTATATATTACAGTATCCACTCGAAGATGAATATCTCGAGGTAACCACGTACAATGCAATATTTTTCCCTCTGTAGGAAAGAAATATCTACCATTGATACCCAATGGAATATCTACTGTTGTCTGTTGCAAGACACCTTGCAAGGTAAAATAAGTTTCGTAATATAAATCACTTTGCTTTGTAGCATCACTGCGATGATCAGTAATATGTTTTCCAAATTTATCAACTGTCATTTGATGATGAAGATGGCCGCCAAATTTATCTATTGGCATCACTGGTGGACGTATAGTAGTATCTGTAGTGATAGTCGTAGTAACAATGAAAGGAAATGACTATAGTGGTAGATTTATAACAAGTTCTGTTACTTTATTACTTTTGCGTTACGTAGTTCATCAATGATATATATTATTTCGTTATGATTGCTAGTATTTCCTGCCGACATTGATCCTAATAATTCCCTTAACCAATCGACTAACTTATTCGGATTATTCCACGGTACAAACTCAATAGGTCTATTATTGTATCGCAATAGCTGCAGTCCACCACCTCTTTTGGATATAGAAGTAGTTCGAGATCTGGTGGCTGGAGGTGCAATAGACGATGTGGCAGAACGTTTTCTAGGCTGAAGTAATGGTTTAATGATTTCAAGGTACTTCTTACTATTAGTTCCTCGGATTTGATCATCAGGGTTATAATTACGTCGGGCAGCATGCGTACGACGCAAAATGTCATTGTAGTACTGTAGATCCCTCTTTTTGTATCCCGTAGGAACTTTTTTAAAAAGTAGTTCATATAATCCCGGTGTTCCCTCATAATCTAGGGATGATCCATCGGGAAGAGCGATTCGCAAATTTTCTCCAACAAAATCTAGTTCAGCATCGCCTATAAAAAATTTCTCTTCTTCAGGAATAAAATGCACACCGTACGTTAAGTCATATTCATCTTCGGTATCTCTAAAGATACCTTCGACGTAGTATTTCGCTAATCCTTGGTATTGATTAAGATACTCTTCAAAGGCGGGTTGAGATCCAGCAGCTAGTAGTTCCGATTTCAATTGTTGTAAAGTAGGAATTTCCACCTCGTCGTCATGTGTGTCATCAGCAATTACAGATTCCTGTACAGGTGTGGGAATGGTGTCAGGAACAATAGTACGCGGCTCCTTACGTATTCTAGAGGATTTCGGTGTACAATGTAAAATACTTCATTTTCATGTGCAATGGACTCCTTTTTTCCGACTTCTGGCGTAAGGGGTTCAGGTTTGATGAGAGAACCATCATTTTTAGTGATTAATTGTTTTAATGGTTGTGTAATAGGTTTAAAGTGTGCCTCCATTGCACGTTCTGTAAGTGCAGTATCTTCTTTCAAACTAGCATATTTCTGTTGCACACTCTTGCGAGCACGCAAAATGTCTTGTACTAAGCGCTCCTCCATTACGACTGTACGTTGACAGTCCTAGTAGATTATTTATACTGCAATGAAACAGTCAAATCTCTTACGGTAACGACCGTTATTAACATCACTTTCTTTATCAATCACAAGAAATCCGAATTTATCACGCCAGCAACAAAAACATATCGACATATCGACATTAACGTGATCATCATACACATGCTTGAGATTAGTGTGATCTTGTTGAAAAGAATAAGTAAATTAGCATTATCACGTATAAGCTGTTTTGGAATTGAAGAATACGTTTGGCACAGATAGAAACAATCATTATTTCGATGTCTGCCAAAACAGAAATGATCTCTTATTTCATTTTGCTTATGACACGCTACATCATCGAAAATCATTATTGAATTTTTACGGGAATCATTAGGGGATATAACATCACTATTATCACTGTATTCGAAATACCCGACTTCTTTTATGGGTGTCAGTAAATTTCGTAGGTACTGGTATTTAGGTTGATATAATGATTTGCAATAAATATATACATTTTCAAAACGTAAACCATTTGGATGTTCTAACAAGGTAATCATAACATTTGTTTTTCCGCACCCAGATGGACCAACGATTATACCTCGTTTACATCCTCCTTTCAGTAGACCGCTATGTTTAGAGTAAAGTTCCTTGTTAGGAGTAATGTCGTAATTTTTGATAGGTAATTCTGTGTCTTGCGGAATGAAGCGTATGGTGCCCGTCATAGTACTAAACCACAAATTGTATGGTACTGACATATATACGTGTCATACAATGAAAGTAGTTTAGTAGTGGAGTGACAGCCAGTCTGGTATGAAGTATACTTCTCGGTGTAATAAGAAGAAAAGGGGTTCAGGATTAATTAATACCTTAATTAATAAATTACCCGTGGAGTTGCATATACCTGGGTATAGATACTGCGGACCGGGTACCCGTTTACAAAAACGACTAGCTCGCGGCGACAAAGGTATTAATGAATTGGACGAAGCCTGTAAAGAGCACGATATTGCATACTCCCAGTCAAACGATTTAAGTCAACGACACATTGCCGATAAAACTTTGCAACAAAAAGCTTGGAATAGATTTCGTTCCTCAAACGCTACATTTGGAGAAAGGGCTGCTGCATTAACTATATCTGGAGTAATGAAAGGAAAACGGAAAATGGGAATGGGTGGCAAATCAAGGAAAGGACAAAATAAATTGGGAATGGGAAATAAATCACGACGAAGGAAGCATTCTCACAGAGCAATTTCGTTTAACAAAGCGGTACTTCTAGCCCGACGTCGTGTTGGTGGTAAACTTCGATCATCTTTACGATCTACAATACAGCAAGCCTTGAGCGCTCTAAAACACAAAAAAATTCTGTCACCCAAGAGCAGAATATTGCCAATACCAAAACGTGGGGGATTCATACCTCTTATTCCCCTCTTTGCAGCATTAGGAGCCTTAGGTTCGTTAGGTGGCGGTGCAGCTGCAGTTGCAAAAGCGGTTACCGACGCAAAAGCTGCGACAAAAACGTTAGAAGAAAGCAAACGACACAATCAAGCATTGGAAGCAGCAACCATTGGAAAAGGTTTATATCTAAAACCATATAAACGAGGTTTGGGCATATATTTACAACCGTATTCAAAAAACTCCCACTGAAGCTACCACGTCACGCCTTAAGTAATGTTGAGCTATCAAAATTTGTTGAGCAATTAAAGATTCCCTATTTTAGAGGGATATATATGCGAGATAATTTACCTACACGAATCCATGCGAATGAATGTGGTATTATGAATCTGGATGATCAAAATAACAAGGGTACACACTGGACAGCTTACATTAAGCGTAACAGGCATATTACATATTTTGATAGCATAGGACATATTAAACCACCCTTTGAATTACTCCACTATTTTAAAAGTGACGGTAGCAGAAACACAATTGAGTATAACTTTACCAAGGTTCAAGATTTTGACACATACAACTGTGGTCATCTAGTCTTACGATTTTTATACGACTACTCGTTCTGATTGTCAGTAGTTGTTACGTGATCGTGATGTCGTACACATTTACCTTCACCGGTAAAAGCAGTATCCTGCAAGCCACATTTAATCCACCGATTTTTCTTGATAATGAGTCGGAATATGTAATGGGGTTAACTAGTTTTGAATCGTTCAATACTATACAAAACGTTACTTCAAAGAACAACATGCTCATATTTGGAAGAGATAAAATTACAATACCGCCAGGAACATACGAAATCGCAGATGTGAATAAATATATTAATGACTCAGTGAAAGACGATAAGGGGTATATTGATTTACGAGCAAATAATAATACTATGAAAGCAACCATGAAAGCAACCCATAACATTAGTTTCAATGTAGTCCATTCGATAGGGCCTATGCTGGGCTTTAATAAAACTGCTGTTTACCAAGCTAAAAAAGTGTACACCTCTGAGAACCCGATTAACATCATCAAAATTAACTCATTAATTATCGAGTGCAATATAACAAGTGGTAGTTTTAAAAATGGTGAGTCATCACACATAATTCATCAATTCTTTCCCAGTGTACCAGCGGGATATAAAATAATTGAATCACCTCAACATGTTATCTACTTACCTATAAATACATCTACCATTTCAACAATAACACTTAAAATAGTAGACCAAGACGGAGATCTCGTCAATTTTAACGGGGAAGTCATAACGATAGGACTACATTTAAAGAAAATATGGTGACGCGGTATAATACATGTGCATGTAACCAGTGCAAAACAAACTATAAAAGAGTGAAGTGTGGAAAGGGTACAGTCAGTAAGCGTTCAGCGACCAAAGCGTTGACAGCGCAGAACAAAGCATTCTTGGAGAGTCTTGGGTTTACAGTACTACAATGAGTGTATTAAACGTTAATGAAAAAGTTGTTGTTGATAATGCTATAGTCAATTCCGAACTGCACACCCATCAACCATATACTACGAGATTTGGAAACAATGATGAAATCAGGATACCCATTCAGGAAGACATGTGCACTCTACCATCAGAAAGTTATGTTTATGTAGAGGGAAGATTATTGCGACAGGATGGCACTGTCTCCAATACCGCAAGGTTCGTTAATAATGGTATCGCATTTTTATTCAGTGAAATTAGATATGAAATGAATGGAATAGTGGTAGATTCCGTAACTAAGGTGGGGTTAACGTCGACAATGAAAGGATTAGTATCATTGACACCAATGATCTTGCCCGCCATCAAAATGCCGGTTGGTTTCCTACATCAAACAGCACACTAACAAATGAGCAGGGTATTTTAATGTCTGTGTACCTTTGCGAATGCTGCTTGGCTTTGCTGAAGATTATAATAAAGTGATTTTGAACATTAGACAAGAACTTGTATTAATTCGTAGTAATATTGATACCGATGCAGTAATTTCAACTGTGGACGAAGCATTAAAAGTTAACATAGATAAGATTTATTGGAAAGTTCCACACATTGTTCCAGCATTAGCGGAGGAATTAGCGTTAACGAAATACATTGATAAAAATGTGAATACTCCACTAGCATTTAGAAGTTGGGAAACCCACATATATCCCGCTATACCAACAACAGATAAGCATACATGGGCAATCAAAACATCGACTAGTATTGAAACACCGAGATACATTATTATAGGGTTTCAAACTGGACGAGAAAATAATGTTATGCACGATGCGAGTAAATTCGATAAATGTGCACTGAAGAATATTCGGGTATTCCTCAACACCGACCGTTACCCGTATGATAATTTAAATGTTAATTATGATAACAATTGCTTTGCCACGCTGTATGAAATGTTTGCTAAATTCCAAATGTCATATTATCAAAGAGATGGACAACCATTACTCACACCTATTCAATTTACGACGGCTGCACCACTGATGGTGGTCGACTGCTCAAATCAAAAAGAAGTATTGCACTCGAAAGCAGTAGTTCTTCGTGTAGAGTTTGAAACATCGGCCAACATACCCGCTAATACGACAGCATACTGTGTTATACTCCATGATCGTTTAGTTACATACAACGCGTTAACGAAAGCAGTACGACAGTTGTAATACAATGTCCGTCATACTCGATGTACAAGGGTTCAAAATATCAAAAGCTTTTATACCAAAAGAACTCGCCATTTATAATGGGAAACAAATTGCCCATTTTGTTTTTAAATCACCGTATCCCTGGCATACGTTGGATGCAGAGAGTCGTCGTCAAGCTACTTGGTTAATGCAAAACCAGCACTGTATTAAATGGGAAGAAGGGTATACACCACCACACCACTTTCGAAGAATACTCGAGAGATTGATTCAGCCAACAGATTCCGTCTATGTCAAGGGCAGAGAAAGCAGATTACATCAGAAAATTTGTGACCCAGCCTGTTATTGAACTTGAGGAAAGTCCACCTCTTCCTGCTATGCAACCCGTTTGTTACTTTCATTGTAAATCATTATGTCACTGCGCTTTGTCTACGGTATACTCTCTTTATAATACATATATAATGCAATAAGTCTTGTACAAATTTTTAATAAAAAATAGTAAATAATCATTCTCGTATTTTTTTTATTTATGGAATATATTATTTGTATAGCATATATTCTCTTAATAACGAATTAGTACATAATATTAATATATGTTAAACAACTAAAGGAATAATACAAATTATTATTAATATTAGTTTCAGTATGGAGAGAATATAGGAAAGAAACTAGCAAGTGTCAGTACCCAAACTATTCTTCTTCCGGTTAATATAAATTCATTTGCTTAGCAACCTGCAATAGTTCGCTCAACGGATCAGCATTCTCCAATTCCGGTATTCGCCAATGCCCCCACGCCAATGTAGAACACGTATCACGTAGTCGATATCGTTTGTCATCCTGGGACCTAAAGGCAATTTTGTTTAACATTTCGGTATATATATCATGTAAGGTTGATCGAAACACAAGCATTTTACACATTACTGTTTTATCAGACCCTCCGCGACCGCTTTGTAGTCTACTTCCGTCAACATTTTCTGAATAACAACTTTCTTAACACCTTTCGCTTTCTTAACAACTTCCTTATCAGCAAGCTTCAGACAGTATGACTTCGATCCAGCACCATAAAAATAATGAATCGCTTTCCTGCGTACTCATCTTTCATTCGTCCAACGACGGAAGCAGTCGTAGGAATACCATGCAACTCATTATGATAGTTGGAAGTATCATATTCGTCTAAATTATTTCGCATGTGTGCATACATATCATCAGTTACTATCTCAACAATCAAAGAATCCGTGTCAGTATAGAGCAACGTGACATTCTTGCCATAATGAACTCGTAAGATATCATAAAAAAACCGATACATTATAATTTTGGAAAGATCTAAAATACTGAATCCGACATAGACGGGTTTGTCGTACGTAACTACCTGTTTCGACAATTCCGCCGCAAACAATTTATCAGTGAATTGAATAAAATTTTTAAATTGCGGTTTTGCAACGTACCGTGCTAGACCTACCCGACGACCGTTATTTTCCCAATGTGTTAACAGTTTAATAACTCTTCGTTTATCGACATTTTCCATTGTTTTACCAAACACGCCATTATTCATGATTTTATAGAAATCCTTTTCAAACTTGTTCTGTGCTGTGTTGCGGAGAGCTGTATTAAGGTCTACGTATGGTATTAGCCACGGACTCTGACGAAATCGTAAAACCCTATGAATACGAGTAACAATTAAGCCATGCTCTATACATTGTTTTAAATAGCGGTAATGTATAACATAGTTGGTCTTATCACACAGGTTCGGGATTAACTTCTCCTCCTGGGAATGTGGTGCGCAGATCATTTCAGGACAAAACGGATAATCGTTGTGTTCGTCATGCAGATGGTGGGGATAATGTATATCAACCTCCAGTACAAATCCAACATCGGCGTCATCATCAATCTTTACTACGTCAAAGTGTTCTATTTCCTCTTGAGGTAACCACATAAACCCATCGTGAGGCAGGTATTGCTTCATACTCCAGCCGTATAAATTCGTGGCATCTAAATATTGTAAAACACTTTCGGTTGTTTAGGATCATAGTTTGGAACAAACTCGTTATTAGCGATGCTTCTCCGCTTGATACAAGTACTTACTCCACCCCGAATACCTTGTTTAAAAAAGTGATACATATCCATATCCGTCAGTAATTCTAGCTCTACTTTCGTACATTTCAACATGGCATCCCATGCCAATCCAGGTAAAGTGACATACTGTGCAGGTTCTAACCCATACACACCCATACATAATCTCCTAAAGTTTTCAAACACGTCAGCCAATAACAACACATCTGATTTTAAATAAATATCAGCATAATCACCTAGTGTATTACACTTAAAGTGATCCCATACCAGTAGAACGCGACAGTATTCGTCATCGGAAATATTTGCATCGCGCATTTTATCGTAGAATTTGTCATATGATGGCACCGTGATGTCGTTCAACTTACTAAAGCTGTCTACGTACGCATAAGGGAAACTACCTTTATTTCTCACTAAGTTGAAGTCGCTATCATTACTAAAATATTTCCGTACCTCCATACATTGATCATCTGATAAATTCTGGGATAGAGTATCTAAGGATGCAGCCATGAATCTGCAACTATCGACGAACCGTAAATTAATGTATTTCTTTTCCTGATACCATGACTGTTTACATATTCATCAACAAAATATGCTTACCAAACGTTATATATTTTCACTGTTAACCGGAAGTACGGTAATTTCTTCCGTTTCACTCGCTAACTGTTTAATGAACAGGTGAACATCATAACCACTGAGATTATGTAGAAAAACGGGAAGAAATGTAGGTACCTGATAGTTTAAGTTACACGTCGAATGTGCTGCACCACGATACTTACCAGTAACGTGACAGTGATCTCGTACTTTCGGATTTGTCGGATCGTCCGTAAAGTGCTTACCGCATATGTAACAACATACACTGCATTCATACGTAACCTGCTGTTCATCCGTTAATGGTGTCATTGGGACAATAGCTTTGAAATGTTCATTATATATCCGTTTTACATCACTTTCCAGTCGTCTTATAAATATCTCCCCTGCATTGCTCCCTCTATACAGCTCTAACTTAGACCACGCATCGTTTACACTACACTTAATGTAATAACTAAACGAGTATGGTTCGTGTTTACACGTTTTTATCGTGAACGGTTTTTCGGGATCTGGTTCAGCCGTATCTACCGGTACTAAGAGCGCTTCAAAATCTGCATATATTACGAATGGTAGAACCATTTGTTTCTGATAGTTCCGAAAAGCGAGTATATTTTCCGCGTAGAATTCCCCGGTTGTCTTTTTTTTGTTTCACGCCCGGTAATTTTGTATATACGAAGTTACAGTCGTGTGACACGTGTCGGGTTAATTGCTCCTCGGATCTAAAGTAATACAAGCATGCATCACAAAAATACATTGCTCTGTTCCGCCGAGTTATTTGGTTGCTAAGTAAACGAGAAAAATTTTTTATCCATACATAATGCTGATTATCTGTTTGGTTACTGACTAATAATAATAAATTAACATGGACTGCCTGTTTGGCTTTGGTGTAGTATAGAGGCCCTACTACCTCCGTGACATGTTGACCATCACGATAGGTATCGTCTAACCCATAAACATTAATGGAAATGTTGTTATTGCTCTCAAACGTTGAAACACCGTCCCTACACTGAGAATATCATACTTAGTCTGAAACGATTTCAGTTCTGTGCTTTCCCTACTGTTCAAAAAGTATAAACCAAACAGCTCAACATTACATTTTAATGAATAGTGTTTCTGCAACTGATTTTGTACTACCTTCAATACATTTCCTTTCACGTCTGCCATAAAGGTGAACACATCAGTATGCATATTGCATGGAGACAATCGGTACGACACAATGCGTTGTTTAAACGCATTTCGGATCACTTCGACCCCAGTATCGACAAGGAAACAAACATTTGCTTTATGCCTATTGCTTCTGAGGTGTCCTTGGAATGCATACCTAGGTACATCCATTGAACAATCTGTGCAGTGCACACTCTCACCATTGTTTTTTGGTTCTGCCGGTTCATCGTGTTGGTCAGCCTTCCGCTTCCTTGAGTTGCTAAACCCTGATGGTCCGGGTTTTGCATTATCCTTCACAGACTTTACCCCAGATGGTCCTGCTTCCGCAAAGGAATCAGTAACATGTATATGTACTTCTTTGTTATCGTCGGAAGTGCTCCTGTGGTTTGGTTTTGCAACAAACCCTCCTGCATGCCAGATGGTGGAGTAGATACTGACATCCAGCACGCTGTTTTTTGATGTCTCAGTAAAGAATCCTTTCGAGAAAATTTCTTTAGACATTCACATTGAAACATTTTTGCTGCAACAAAGAATGAATAATAACTGCATGCTGTAGTGTAGGTTGATGTGAATAAGAGTGTTGGATATGACGGGTAGCCGGGAGAGAAGTAATACGAAACTAACACTTACTATTATTTGAAGACATGATGTAACACCGCTTGAAAACTTTACTTGGTGGTTCAGAAAGACGGACTAACACTGTAGTGGAACCGCTCCGTCTTAAATACAAAATTTGAAGTGTTCGGGTTGGGTGGGGGAAAGTGGAATGAGGGGCAGAAGTGGTGATCCGGACTCCCCCTCTCCCCAGATAACCGAGTTGCTACCTACAGTATAAATATCATTGTTCACCGAAAAGACCTACTTGCTGAAAATTTCTATTTAAGCTTCTTCTCATTTGGAATAGAACTGATTAACTTTCTGGCAGAACTCCAGCGACGTAGAGGGGGAGTTTCTTAGGGTTATTTTTTTTGTTTATATCAAAACAAATAGTTCTAAAGCACGGTGAAATTTTAATGTTAGTTCAACTTTTTCGATGTAGTTATTTTTATAAAACTTTATGAACCAATTAATAAAGTTAAATATTGACTTTTTTTTTCTAAATTACAATTTAAATTAATACAATTGGATAAATTCGTTATGACAATTAACATATGAACGATTTGTTTATTATGATGATAATATTTTCAAAGTGTTAGTCTAATTGCTATATTTTTTGCATTCAGTTCGTTATTGGTCATTTTATTATAGCTTTGGTTTCGTTTTAGTTTAAAAAGTGGAATTATACTACAAATCGGAATGAGAGCGTCATCTGTTGATACATACTTTGCTACAAACGAATGAAGAAATCTGTATGAACAGATTGTAGCGACGTACGTTTAGTAAATTTTAGTTCACATGAAGCATGTAGTTGAAAAACAAGATTTGCTTTCAATGCTAGGTGTGTCATTGTTATTAAACATATAATTGTGATTTTCCTGCTTACTGGCAAATCAATAAAAACACTTCTCTACAGAATAATAAAAATACTTTATTTCCGACAGTACAAACATAATTACACGTTATACAATTATAGCAATTAGCGAAATATATCAAGATCATAAGAAAATGTATAATTATAACCTTTGTAACAGTTTTATTTAAAAAAGTTTAGTAAACGATAACTCCATACATACGGAAGTGTTTAAAATGAATAACTAGTTTATGTAGAATTGTTACTAATTACCTCCTTTTATTTGCAGCAATAATTACTTTCCCTTTTATTTCTTCTTCATTATAAGTACACACATCCCATTATTCCTCATAATAAAAAGAACTGGGTTGACCTTTGCACGCTACATTTAAACGAATATATAAAAGATACAAGTACAGGTTTTATACAAACAAGAATGTATTTCTACATCCTATTAGGAAATGATTTTATTACTAATACGCTCTTCTTTAATATATATTTTTCTTATTTACTAATTTACTAATAATTACACTTATAATTAGCTAAAAATAAATGGTATTGTTTTTCAATTCATAGTAAATAAACTACTAATCTTGTTTACGTTTAACTGATTAACATATATAGAAAAAACCAGTTTCTGCAGAACTTTGAATGACATGACATGTAATTAATTTTTTCTTTTTGTCAGATTCTTAAATAACTTTTTATTTTTAACAATAATTACATATTGAAAATAAAAACATGATTTCCTTTTATTTCTTCTTCATTAATTACCATTACTTAAAATCGTTCAATATAAATTCACTATAAATGAATGAAAGGTCATCTCTCTGATTTCGTATATACCAAAACCGGATATAGCCGATACTGAACTTATTTTTATATATTTAAACAACTTTGCTGTATACATAACAGTAATTACAGGTTTAAAACTCTCATTGTGAATATATACCTACATTCCTTTACGAATGACAATAAAATTTTAAGACATTGAGAACGTTATTTGCATTTTTATATAACAAATAATGTATTTATGGAATCTATAACGAGATGATGACACACGTTATTGTATTCTATTTATTGATTATACTTGCAGTACAATTAGCTAAATGAAATTGTATTGTTTTTTTCAAGTCATACATATACAATGTATACAGAGGTTGCCTGTCTAGACAACATCCTGCAATACGGCTCATATTCGCTAAAAAAAAGTTGTATGTTACTTTGTATCATGCATAATTATACATGCATTGAATTTAGGTCACTTTATAACCAATAGGAGCACAGATTAGCGCTTTCAAGGTATCTTCAGGATATATAAGCGTTGCATACAACGCCTTTACGTATTGATCTCGAGTGTTCCAAGTATTAATCGTCGTTTAGAACAGCTCCCAGAGACTGGGGAGTTGGCTCGAGATCCAACAGTTCCTTTGGGTTTTCAAATCTAACTTTGCAACCCTAAGGCCTTCTGAGCAGCCCCATTTACATTATGATCTCGAGTGTTCCAAGTATTAATCGTCGTTTAGAACAGCTCCCAGAGACTGGGGAGTTGGCTCGAGATCCAACAGTTCCTTTGGGTTTTCAAATCTAACTTTGCAACCCTAAGGCCTTCTGAGCAGCCCCATTTACATTATGATCTCGAGTGGTCCAAGTATTAATCGTCGTTTAGAACAGCTCCCAGAGACTGGGGAGTTGGCTCGAGATCCAAAAGTTCCTTTGGGTTTGCAAGTCCTTTGCACCAGGCCTTCTCAGCAGCATCCACTTCGAGGACCGGGAACTTCTCCGTTGTCGGTAAGCATAATGGTGAATGTGTGAGTGTTAGTGTAAGTGTGTGTTTGAGTGTGTGGGTATGTATTGCAGTATGTGTGTTTTAGGGTTGGTTGTTATAGTGTGTGTTTTCGTTTGTGAGAGCGATGAACGGCGTGGTACCACATGTCACACGGTGAATACTGCCTCATGTATATGAGGTATATGATCATATATCTGAGTAATACATATTTATAATATAATTTATGTCTTTATTTCCATATATATAATTTGTACGTCTTTATTTCTACGTGAATTAACTGTATAATTTTTTACATGTCTTTGTTTGTATATACAATTTGTACATGTGTGTCTTTCTATATAATTTGTACATGTCTTTATTCCTATATACAATTTGGTCTGTCTTTCTATAGGAATTAAATATATACATATCGTTGTCTTTTATTTTTGGTAAAATAACGTGAGGGTGAGCAAAAAGCATACAAGTGGACAATAAACATACAAATACCATACAAGTGGGTAAAAAGCATACAAGTGGACAAAAAACATACAAGTGGGCAATAACCATACAAGTGGACAATAAACATACAAGTGGACAAAAACCATACAAGTGGGTAAAAGCATACATGTAGACAAAAAACATACAAGTGAACACAAACCATACAAGTGGGCAAAAAACATACTAGTGGGGTATAGAGTAGCAAGCAGGTGGCTAAGCATAAAGTAGGTCACACGGATGGCCTTGTAATTGTGAAACAGGAAAGCATGGTCGGATAGCCTTGTAATAGTGGAACAGGCAAGCGCGGTCGGGTGGCCTTGTAATAGTGGAAAAGTGGGCAATAACCATACAAGTCGGCAATAACCATACAAGTGGACAATAAACATACAAGTGGACAATAAACACACAAGTGGACAAAAGCATACATGTGGACAAAAACATACAAGTGGACACAAACCATACAAGTGGGCAAAAACATACTAGTGGGGTATAGAGTAGCAAGCAGGTGGCTAAGCATAAAGTAGGTCGCACGGATGGCCTTGTAATTGTGAAACAGGAAAGCGTGGTCGGATAGCCTTGTAATAGTGGAACAGAAAAGCGGAGCTTGTGACCCTGGTTTTGTGGTAATGATATGTCTCAGTGATGGTCTTGTAGTTGTGGAACAGGAAATCGGGGTTTGTGACCGTGGGTTTGTGGTAATGATATGTAAGTAGGTCTCACATTGCGCTTTTTGACCTTGGTACGGTGGGAAACCGGTTTTGTGGCAACCTTGGAAATGTGGGACCTTGGAAATGTGGCGGTGTTCTAGAAGTCTCCAATCTTACCTACTCGAGTGCTATGAAGTTAGGTACTTTAATATGCATTCCACCTTTTGGAGGCAAGACCTGTTAATGTTTACTTTTAAAATGTAAAAATTTATGCAAAGCCCACCCTGAATCCTTTTTTCCGCAAAAATTCCCCAAGTTTGGTTTGTACCTTGTTATAGACATTAGTTTGATACCATTGCTACAAAATCAGTACCAACGTTAATAATTTACACTACTATTCCTATTGTAATATCGATGACGCACCTTCGCCGCCAGGATCTGAATATTTAGCTTTTGGATGATGTAACTGATTCCTTAACAATAGGTACTGATTTCCTTAAAACTCATACCGGTGTATAAAAACTAGTACCATTTTACCAAAAAAGCCGATCCTATCTCAGGAACTGTTTGTCGTACAGCTTTGGTGAAAACATTTCCTTAGTAAAACGGCCAAGGAAATCGCTGGAAATAACTTTCAAGTTTCGAGCTTTACCGATAGAGGCATAATTTTACAGAAGAATTTAAATACAATTTTTTATAAAATATGTCTAATCATAGTAGGTATTAAATAAGTAAATTAGAATGATGGATAATTTCTGCACAAATTTTGTTAAATACTTTTTCTCTATTTTTCAAATAAAGGGTGGGGAGAGTGGGAATGTTGGTATGAATAAATGCCTATAACTTTGATTTGGATCAAACGATTTTAACGAAATTATTCTCATTCGAAATTGCGTAGATGAACCAACTACATCTACTATAAAACAATTGCATTTAGTTTTAATTGCCGTAGATGGAGGGCACTTTTGAATAAAAAAAAATTAAAATTCGTCTATGTTAAAATTTTTAAATGGAAACACCTAAGTATTATAAATTACAACGGAAACTGATTAAATTCGTAACAAAATGGAGCAAACCGCATGCCGATATCTTTTGTCTAACTCGAGATATAAGTAAAAACGCGTAAACACACGTAACTAGTATTGGTTCACCCTGTATTATAATTTAAAATAACAAAATATGTCAGTATTTTTAGAATTTGTTAAACTAACAAGGCTGCGAAATAAACTTGACAGGGGCTTCAATTTTTTTATTTATTGACAGTAGTCAAAATATTGCGATCTTTTTAAGAAGTGTTACCATATAACTCGAATATAACTTTTCTTAATTAGATATTAATATTACTTATATCATAAGCATTAATTCATAATGAGTATCTCAAATGTCGAATTGTATGATACGATTGGAGTTTATTTCGAATGCCTTCAAAATGCCGCTATTGCCTCACGTATATATGCCATAAGGTATGCTGACAGGAGGCATTGTGGCAAAGAAGTATTTAAAAGAAAGGCAAGAAGATCAAGAGAAACTGGTAGCTTTCGTGGTCCTTGTTATAGACGACGTGATGTAGGTGTGACCGAAGATAATGTAATCAATGTTCTTGCTTTAGTTCAACTGGTTCCACATATAGGTAGTTGGCAAATCTCTACAGAATTAAACATTCCAAAAACTACCGATCTAAGGATTTTAAAGCATAACTGGTAGGTTTCTTATAATATTATGAACTGCACGTTTAAGTTTGAAAATTGTAATCCTCTTTAAATTTTAGCTTCAACTGTTTTATATTGATATTGCGATAAAAACGGCAACATGGCATTTCATTCATTCCTTAAAAATATTTGTTTTTCTATGTTTTTTAAACTGCAGCCTTATCATGTAGTTCTCCATCAAGCTTTACTTGAAAGGGATTTCGATACAAGGCTGCATTACTGCAATTGGGTGTCAGGTATGCTGGAAGAACAAGCGCATATCATATCAAATATTTTGTGGACAGACGAAGCCACCTTTAGTAGTACGGGTGGTGTTGATCTGCATAATATGCCTTATTGGGCTGAAGAAAATCCGCACTGGATGAACGAAGTGCAGCTTCAAGGTAGATAGAGTCTTAATGTTTGGTGTTGTATAGTTGATGCAAAAATCATAGGACCATATTTCTTTGAAGACACTTTTAATGGCGATACACTTTTTAATTTTTGGAAAATGAATTGCTCATTTTATTAGAAGACATTTCCTTATAAACAAGAAGAGATCTGATATTTCAGCATGATGGGTGTCCTGCGCACTTTTCCTGGCGAGTTAGAGATTATTTGAATTTAAGATATCTGTATAAATGGATTGGAAGGAAGTATATTTCCATGGTCAGCTAGTTCTCCAGACTTAACATGTCTACGCTTTTATCTATGGGAAAGATTGAAGGAGTTAGTCTTTCAAACTCAACCAACCACGCGACAAGACATGAAACAACGCATTAGAAACGCAATAAATAGAATATTCATAGCTGAGATTATAGCAGCTGTTATCTCTACCCGCGATAGATTACGTCTTTGTGTGGACAATGATAGAAAACATTTTGAACATTTAATTGGACATTAAGTTTTAATGTGTGTGATCTTCTTTTCATATATTTTGTTATTTTCAGTTATAATACAAAGTGAGCCAATACGTATGTTTAAGTGTTTTACTTATATGTCGAGTTAGACAAAATATATCGACATGCGGTTTGCGCCGTTTTGTTACGAATTTAATTAGTTTCCGTTGTAATTTACAATACTTAGGTGTTTCCATTTAAAAATTGTAATAGACAAATTTTAATTTTTTTATTCGAAAGTGCCTTCTATCTACGACAATTAAAAATAAATGCAGTTGTTTTATAGTAGATGTAATTGGTTCATCTACTCCCTTTCGAATGAGAATAATTTCGTTAAAGTAGGTTGATTCAAACCAAAGTTATAGGCATTTATTCATACAAACATTCCCACTCTCCCCCACGCTTTATTTGAAAAAATAGAGAAAAAAGTATTTAACAAAATTTGTGCTAAGGGATTTTATTTCCCAAAGCCGTATTATAAACAGTTCCTAAGATGTAGCCGGAAGATCGGCTTATTGGTCCACCCGGTACTGTATCCAATTTCTAAATGTTTTTCATGATGAGTATCATTCGACAGTTTATACTAAACACAATCGATTAAGTATTCCTTAGCTGCTTGTATGTACACTTCTGATAAATCATCTTTCTGTTCAAATGATGGCCAGTCTGTGTTACAAGAATAACCTTAATCTTGCTTCTCTTCATTTTTATAACTACTACTATCACTATTTTGACAGCACCAATAGCACAATGTTAAATTATTATTTATATTGTTACTGCAACTATGTGGGGTATCCATATATAACGGATGATCGTTTGAGTTTTGATCGTTCCAGAAATTATTTTTTATTGCTGCTTGCATTATACTTAGATAATGACTTTACTTGCTCAAAATTACACCACAACTAAATACTGTTTAAGAAATGATTCTAGTTAATTTGCATATGGTAGAGTTGTGGAACTACTACTATTAAGAACAAAATGTTATGTTTATTGTTTTTCCAGCTGCCCCTAAACTACTAAGAAACACATCCTTCATGTTTAGCAACGTTTTACATTCTTCAATACACGTTTCATCTTCTTTGAAATACTCATAAAAGCGCTGAGGTAATACACATTTAAAATCAGCTGTTTCCATCCCTATACGTTCACCATACTTAATACTAGTTACAGACGCATCCATACTTTTTAGATATCTTGAGGTCACACACTGATAGTTTTCTGTATATAGAGGGTGAGCTTGAGCTCAAAAAGAAGATGATACAATTGCAATGTGACTAAACATTGTTTAATAAATGATTCTAGTTAAACCATACACAATTTTCATATGGTGGGGTTGTAGCACTACTACTACTACTATTAAAAAGAAAATGTTATGTTTATTGTTTTTCCAGCTGCCCATAAACTACTAAGGGACACATCCGTTAAAATACTCACAAAGGTTCTGAGGTAATACACATTTAAAATCAGGTATTTCTATCACTATATATTCACCATGTATTAATTACAGCCACATCCATCACTTTATCTTTTCAGATATCTCGAGGTCACAAGCACATTTTATAGGGTTTGCAATAGGTACTTTGGTTTAAACCTGCTAATTCCATGTTTAATAGTAATTGCCAGTTACTAACTGACTGATTTCAACAATCACACCACACTGCGGTTTATATAAGGAAAATGTGTCCCTGAGTTTGAGCACCTACCTACCAGAACAAGTTTCAACTTGTCAAATACTCACCTTGACCTACATTTAGACACCTATTTGATATTGACTCAATTTAGCCAATGCTAGAACCATTTAACCTTGACCTACTTTTTAGTATGGACAACAACCTGTCATTCTTCTTGTTTCCAAGAACTGATTCTTGTTTTTTTAAATTTCTAAGAGCTGTAGTATGATACCCCCTAGAGGTCAATAAATTTTGACCCTCAAGAGGTCAATAAACTTTGGACTCTTCCCCCTCTCGTTTCCACCAACTGATTGATTTTTAAGATTTCTAACAATTGTATTATGATACTATACTCACCTTCACCTGCTTTTACACAACTATTTGAATACAAAAACCATTTAACCTTGACCTACTTTTTAGCGTAGACAACCTGTCATTATTTACGTTTCCACATAATGATTCTATTTTTTAGACTTCTAAGAATTGTAATACGATATCCCTAGAAGCCAATACATTTTGACCATGAAAACGTCAATGAACATTAGCTCTATTTTTAGATTTCTCAGCACCAGAGGGCGAGTGACCTTGAACTGGTCTAGAATCGACCTCATATCACTACTATTATCACATGTTAAAGCAGGAGGCCCCAATAACTATGCCAAATTTGTTCCAATATGTTTGTTAGACATGGCTCGTTTAAAGGATGACCACCCAAAAATTTATCAATTTCTTGAAGAAGGCAATTTTGTGGTGCGAAGAACCGACAACAAAACATTTAATTGCGTTGGTATTCATATATGGCACTTGATAAACAGTTAATAGAGACTGTAAAAGTTCATGTGGAGTAATTGTTAGATCAGTTGTTTTTATAGCGCGACGTTTCGGAAGCGGATTATGCTTTCGTGATCAGACTTAGTCCTGAGATGGACTGATTTTGCACTTGGGTCGAATTCATTTACTCTAATTTTTCAATAAATGAAGGTAAATGAATTTGATCCAAATGCGGAATTAGTCCTCCGGAGAAAGAGTTCGCTTGCGAATCGACGCGCATATAGAAGGGAGTAATTAGTTCTACAAACATGCAAGAACCTTGGTGAGATGGCTAGTTACACGATATTTGATTTGAGAATATGAAAGCAAAGTAGAAAGACTTATTTTCCCCAAGAATATAATTTACAGATAACGGGGAATTAGAACGCCAACTTGATGAAAAGGATGTTAATACAATGGTTTCAATAATTTAAATCCTTTTTACAGCAGACTTACATCTAAAGCCCTAACTCATATTGCCACAGGAAAAGTTGCTTCCTAGGAGAATAAAAAAATGTTAACTAAAATTAAAGAATCGTAAATAAACAATCGGGGTTTTATCCAAGGACGGTTTACAACGGATGAATAAATAAGTTTCTGGAAAACCGTCGAGAATAATTCAATTATTTCCTTCAGTGCCCACATTTTATGTTTAGACTAATTGTTAGTGCTCCTCAATCTAAAGAAATGGATTTGAAGAATATGTTGTCTTACGAATTAGCTCCCACTCCTGCTTCGTTATTTTATGAAGACGGCTCAATGAGCAAAACTGCAAAAAAAAGAAATTAATCAAAAAACATTTAAAACACGACGAATAAAGCGCAGGTTGTGACGAATAAAATTTGACGAAGAGGTCAGCACAGTATGGGAACAGTATTATAGGGTACATAACAGTACCTAATTATGAAAATAACAGCAAATAAAATGGCGCTAATTAAATTTAAATTTTGTCTCCAGAGGTCCAGAAATAGTAATCGCAGCGGGTTTTGAAGATGGCAGTAAACATTTTAAAGTAAGTAAACTACTAAATCTCATTACATAGATACATCAATATTGTTGTACATGTGCGTGCATATAGATAGTATACACAGGCTGTTTCATTAATGATTGTAAAGATGTAACTGTAGAATCCTGAGCTCAAAATATTAAGATTTAACCGAAATAACTAAATTATGTTGAATAAACGCTTCTGGCTACTACCAGAGGCGTACGATAAGGGCAAGTGAATGGTTGACCCTTCCCAAATTCTACGCCACTAGCGGAATTGCCGTTTTAGCAGAATTTTTCGATCCTCCAATACTTTCTATGTAAATAATATACTCTTCATTCGTAACGATAAAGTGACTCTTTTTCGAGACGTATAAAGTTAAAAATGAATCTGCACTGTTATTTTGATTTTAATGTGTATTAATTATGTCTGTGTTTTTGGGTCACAGGATTGTATTTACTACGCAAATGAAACTTTAATCCCTATTAACAAAAGAACATAATGTTATTTATCGAAACTTCTTGAAACGGATAGATGCATTCAATATTTAAAAACAAATTGTGGTTTTGAAAGGAATCATTTGGTTATAATCTATATAAAAGAACAATTTTAATAACCCGAAAATATCAAAAAGCACATTTTATTTAAACCGCTTATAACAAATGTTCAATTCTGAGATCAATTCTTTCGCCAAACGATCTTCTGACTTTAAAAAATATATTTGGCTGCATTTGGTTTTTGCTGTTTCTATTATTTTCTCATTTAATGTTGCGTTAGATATACTGTTTTCCAAAATTACATAAATAATGTTCATGGTTGATGGTCACGCATACTTGACATGCAGTTTTCACAATTCAGAACCACTGGATTACGGTTGGTAATAATGACAAGGTTACTAAGTTCAAAAAAAGAACGCTTTCTCTTCCTTTTTGTTTGCACAAGTGGGTGCAGGCCACGTTTTAATTCCTAGCGGAATCAATAATGTTATAGATGTGATTAACCACTGACTAGGTTCACAGACACACAGACACACAGACACACAGACACACAGACACACACAACACACAGACACACAGGCACGCAGACACACAGACACACAGACCCACAAACACACAGACACACAGACACAAAGACACACAGACATACAGACAAACAGACACACAGGCACCAGACACACAGACACACAGACACACAGACACACAGACACACAGACACACAGACACACAGACTAACAGACACAGAACACAGACACACAGGCACACAGACTCATAGACACAGACCACAAAGACATACAGGCACACAGACACACAGACACACAGACGCACACACAGACACACAGACACACAGACACACAGACACACAGACACACAGACACACAGACACACAGAACACAGACACACAGACACACAGACACAAGACACACAGACACACAGACACAGACACACAGAACAGACACAGACACACAGACACACAGACACACAGACACACAGACAACACAGACACACAGACACACAGACACACAGACACACAGACACACAGAACACAGACACACAGACACACAGACACAGACACACAGACACAGACACACAGACACAGACACACTGACACACAGACACACAGACACACAGACACAGACACACAGACACAGACACACAGCACACAGACACACAGACACACAGACACACAGACACACAGACACACAGACACACAGACACAGACACAGACACACA